>WOUH02000002.1:4991463-5004930 GCA_009936405.2 Stevia rebaudiana
TCTTTCTCTCTCCTGCGTGGCAGTCAATACAGCCCCCCATACAGCCCCCATACAGCCCGGCGCACCGGGCAGTCTAAATGTTCTTGACTAGTTTTAAGACTGGTTCTAGGGCAACTTTATATGTTTCATACCACTTTGGCTGGAATATCCAGATTTTCGCAGAAATCGTGCTTGCACTACTGTGAGGCGCTATCCTTGTGTTGCGCTTGAGCGGCGCACAAGGTGCGCCTATGTCAAATATGCTATATTACGCCAAATTAATATATCTAGCATGGAATAGAACCTGTGACCTTCCTCTAAAACACAAGAGCCTTAACAAATAGACTACTCCCAAATTAGCATTTAATGAAATTATCTAAGCCATTGTATGGAAACAATGTGTTATTATTCTCTGCTTGTTATTACTAAGAGATTTTCCCGTTTCCTCAATAATTTTTCAATAATTAAGCATGGAATAAATATTGTTCATAAAACACAAATGATTCACATATTATTACAAAATTATATCATCCTTTATATCAAAAAAGAGTTGATTTCATATACAAGAAAGATTCTTTTTACATTAATAATATTTTATATATAGTATTACAATTGTGTATTTTTATTTTATGAAAGAGTAGATATCTCAATAACACTATTTTTTTTAATCTAAAATTACTAATAACAGAAATAGTTATTGGTAGTTTAAGATTTAAGAATGAAGTCTCAAATCCAAACTTTCTATTGGTCACTACTCACTTATGCGCATGAGTTAGTTATCCTAATGATTAATGGGAATGTTCTTATATCAACGTATAATCAGAGAGAAGACGTAAATGATTATACCACCCCCACAACTCATATATGTTTACTTTTATGAGCAATCTAATTTTCAACATCTTTTTTTTCTAACAGCAAATTTTAGTAGTTATCACCAAGTTAATTATTTCTCATTGCCTGGATTTGAACCCAGGACCTCCAAGAGAAGCTTTGCTTCTCACCTCCCTCTTAACCACTAGGCCAAGAGATCATTGGTAATTTTCAACATCTACCTGAGCAAACGGACTCGCATGCGCATTGCTCAACGGATTATGCGGGATGTGGGACGACCTATGATTCAACGTGTGACAAGGCACTATTTGGTAGCCGGGTCAACTTTTGGAGGAGGAGCAGGAGTTCCTGCAGCAGCAGTACGGAAATGGCGTGTCGCCAACGCATCGCCACGCCGAGCCTAACCACAACCTGGAGCACCCACCGCAGGCAGCAATACAACATCTTTGACATATTTATCGAGCGGTAGCTTGTTCTGGCCATTTGGTTCGTCAAATAGAACTACAAGATCTTGTTGAGTGACAGATCCAAGTCGAGATCGAGTGGTCGGCTCATAGTAGTGCTCCGCTTCCTCCAATACCACCACAACATTCCCGGCCATCATGTACCTTATTTTGTATTTTGTAATAGACTTGTACTTTTGTATTGTATAATGTTGTAACTTGTTTACATTTGTAATGTGAATTTGTATTGTTTAACAGGTTTGATTACCTTTGGTTAGTTACATATCATACAATACTTTAGATTACATTAAACATATTTTTTTAATCAATAAATCATAACATGATAATTGTTAAACAAAATTATTAAATATAAACTTGAATTTATAAAATAAAACGTGAAAATTTAAAAAATATTAGAGTTTGAAATAAAACGTGACTTTATAGAAAAATATTTAAAACAGCTTTATACTTATTAAAACATGTAAAATAAAATAAAATAATATAAAAAGGGATAAAAGATAAAACCTGAAATTTTATAAAGGTTAAAGTTTCAAATAAAACGTAAATTTCTAAAAAGTATCCAAAATATAATGAAATGTAAAAAAAAACTATTCACCACGTATTGTCTTATATGTGATGTATAGCTTCGCAACTAAGAGAAAACCTCATCAATTTTGTGGAAATTTTTTTTATTGGTGTCATGTCTTTACAATATATGACGATACACCTTGTATACTTAGAGCATTCACAGTAGCTTTCCTATTTCTATGTGAGGAAAACCTGCATAATTTAGGGTGTGGTTGAGAGTGGTTCTGAGTAGAGGAGAGAAAAATATTTAGAGTTTTGATTGTTTTTCCCCCAAAGTTAGGAAAAAATATAAAGATAGGAATATTGGTGTATGAGAGAGAAAAATTAATAATGTTATTTTAATAGTTTTTTAAAGTAGTTGTAAGTGAATGGAAGAGAAAGAGATAATAAAAAGATATGAAATAGTATTATTTAATTAAAAAAAGTAAAAATAAGGATGAAAAAGCTACTGTGAATGCTCTTACACCGACAAAAGGAATTTAAAGTTGTCAGAGTAAGTTATCAATTAGTTTTCTATAGCCCTCTATTGGTCAATACGAGACAATATAGAAAACGATTATTAAAAAATGTTTATGGGTGTGTAAATAACCCAACCCAACTCAACCAAACAAAAACATACTCCATCACAAAATAATAACGTCCAATCATACAAACTTAGATCAAGTCACGAAGAGAATAATAATAATCCAAAGAACTGCTAAATTGACCCGATTACGTTCAGGTAACTATCGTCTGTTTCTCCCACTCGACTCCAATCTCCAAATCCCCATCTTCCTCAACCATTTTCATGCTTTCTTTCCCCCTTTTCGATCTTCAATCCGTTTAAAATGTTCGGCAATTACACGGTTTAGAATCCAGCTTCCCGTATCCTGTGAAGCAGACGCAATTACATCTTCTTGTTGATTCTTCGATACACTCTTCATTGGTTCATATTCGGTTAGAATGCCCAATTGTACTCTAATTTTCTCTCAATTTTATAGCTGTAAGGTTATTACATTCGTAATTGTTAGAAACAAAGCAGGAAGATAGAGGAGGGGTGGAGAACTTGTTAGGGCACTTTTTGGGGGCTTAGAAATTATCCTGAAAATTGAAAATTTTTGTATGAAATGATTGCATTTATGTTAGGTTGTTGAGGTATGATGATTTTGGAGTTTGTGTTTTAAATTGAAGATTGTTGGGTGGTTATTGTATGGTAATCCAGTTGCATAACATGGTGTGATCCTTTTGTTCTTATTTTTTTTGCCAATTGTTGCAGGTTGCTAGATTGATCTTCTTATTATACATGGTTTTGTGTACTTGTTATCATTGCTGGTTTCGATTACCTTTATTTAAAAAATCAATTGCCTACAAATTATAAAGTTAAAGAATATGTGAGAAACCTTACATCTGCAGTTTCTGTTTGAAGATAGAGTATTGATATCCCATAATTCTTGCTATCAGTAACTTCGGTTGTAGAAGTTTAATGCTTAGTTGATTTATGCAATTGATTTACACAAACTGCATTATGATTAAATGCACAATAGATATTTAAATGATTTTCACATTTTTGTGGATTCTGTGCAGTACAATTTCTTTGTTCATGAACGGTAAACTGATGGAAAACTGTTCTTGATACTGCATTGAGCACATCTTTGTGGGTAGAGAATCTGATATGATTCCTCAGTATCCAGTATCTAAAACTCCTGCCATTAGTGGAGATAGTATGGAAATTGATGGTGATCCTTTTCATCACTCTGTAAGATTATCTTTCCATTATTATCAAAATTATTTAATGTTCCAAGGTATAAAAAATAATTAAAATGTTAATCTTCCCAATCACACTTGTTTGATTATTTTATGGTTTTAGTGTGATTATTTTGTTCTAAGAGCGCTCCAACTCGTTATGAGGACACAGAAACATGCTACTACAATCTTACTAGTTACTATAATGCATATTGTTCATATGATCATATGATTCATATCAATTGTATAATATGTCTATATAATATGATATGTATGTATTTATATGTATATGCATGTTTCTGTTCTGATACTTTATAGGAGACGGTTCCAAAGATACTGGAGGCTGACGTGGAGTTATCTCGCCATCGCATATCTGTATTTCTTTCTACACATACTGCGTATGAGTTGCTTCCAGAATCTGGCAAGGTTTATTGTCTAAACTACCCTCATTGTCAAGTCATTTTTGACATATTTGAACTGGTTTGATTATCGTTTAGTTATCGCGCTGTGCATTTTTTAGGTTGTTGCTTTGGATGTCACCCTACCAATTAAACAAGCTTTCCACATTCTCTATGAACAGGTAACACTGCATGAATAATATTTTTTTTTTATTGTTTTTTATTTCTTTTTACACAGTGAGTTTTTTATTTATCCTACTATTTGTATGTATATGTTTAATGCATCATATCCAGCCCCTGGTGTCACCAATATTCCATAAAAATAAATCTTTTTATGACTATGTTTGTATATTGTGCTTCAATCATAATACCACTCTGTTATCATATTATATATATTTATATACACATATATATGTATATGGTTTTGATGTGAATATGTAATATATTGCTAGTCTTCAGGTATTTTAAATTATACTGTTTATTTGCAGTCCTTCCAAAATCCAATAGATAAGTCAATTGGTAACAACTTTGAAGTTGTATTTTTATTCATTTCCCCTCTATCTAATTGCTACAATTTTATTATTATTGTTTATGCTATCTATTTATAGGTTCATTGTTTAACTATGATTGTGTTCACTGTTGTTAACATGGTGTTCATCTTTAAGAATTTGAAATCATGAAGCCATTCGTAATAACTTAATCTTTTCTCAGTTCATCAGTCATCATCTCTCATACATTCGTATTTTAACTTTAATCATATTTTTTTTTATATCTGTGAAGATGATCACCATTTCAGATACCTTACGCTGATTGTATAATAAATTCAAAGTAGGAATTAAACGATTTATTGAAAAAGTAATGAAAAAGTGTTGGTTTATTTATTGTTACACATTTGAAATAGTTTTAAACCATTCCAACTGCCACTTTATTCTATCAAATCCATTGCTTTCTATTCTTTAGTTGATATTTTTTTATTCCATCCAACAGTCGGTCTTTGTTGGATTTTGACAACCAAATTTGCCATAGCTTATCACATGATCATTTTAATTATTTTTTTTTTGTTTTTATTTTTTTTTTAAAAATGTTTGTCAGTTTATTTTCTTAGCATTTTAGATTATTCATTTGTTTTTCTATGAAATATAAATGAACATGATTATTATGTCCTCCAACACACTATGCATCTGTTGATGGATGCTATGCTAATTGCCATCTTAATACATAACCTGCCCTACATAATCAGTTTCTCCTTTTGCTGATTCAAATATTCTATGTTCATAAATAAAATTGGTGTCTCTCAGTTATAAATTACATTTCCATCATTAAAACCGTTGCCTTCTTTCCTAAATTAGTTTGTTAAACACATAAATGACACTTATTCATAATGAGCTAATTGCCCGACAAGCTTACTAAAACTTACATAATGCATATAAACATTTTAATAAAACCTTTGGATAATACACCACATAACTCTTACCAACAACCATATTATTATGGAATTAAATGTTTCTTTAACTTTCTTTGTCAATATAAGCATAACATAAAAATATTACTGTTAATTTCTGATCATGTGAAAAGTAACAAGACCCAAATTAACTTTAATTCATTAGATTACTGATATTTCATCATGCGACCATAACCCATGATTTCATTTTCATCATGCTTCACTGATTTCTAATATCATTGGATGCATTAATTTGAGTAAAATTTAAAAGTTACCATCAAAGTTATGAGCATGTGGTTTTATTTAATATTGTTAATTATTAATTAACAGGGAATATCAGTTGCACCCCTTTGGGACCATGAA
The DNA here is from genome assembly GCA_009936405.2 of Stevia rebaudiana. Lineage (NCBI taxonomy): Eukaryota > Viridiplantae > Streptophyta > Magnoliopsida > Asterales > Asteraceae > Stevia > Stevia rebaudiana. The sequence continues at coordinate 4,997,229 of WOUH02000002.1, forward strand.
GTTGGTCGATTTGTTGGAATACTCACTCCATTAGACTTCATCTTGATACTTAGAGAGGTATAATGTTTTCCAATTAACCTGTTATTTAATTTCTCATCAATTATTTACTGTCAGAAATTTGGTTAACACTGAAAAATTGACTTTGAGTTTTCATTCTATTTATATGTTTGTAAACCATTACAACATGAGCCCTAATGAGATAATTAATGTTTTTATCTTGATGTTATGATTTTGTCTTATGAATCAGATCCTATTACAATAACAAATTGTTATTTAATTTAATTTAATTTAATTTAATGTTTAGTTGGGGAATCATGGATCGGAATTGACTGAAGAAGAGCTTGAAACGCATGCCATATCAGCTTGGAAAGAGGGGAAATCACAACTTACCAGGAAATTTGATGGTAATGGATCTTTGCATCCTAGATGTCTCATTGATGTAAGTTACTCTTTTTTTTTTCTTTTTTATATCTTTTTTTTAATATTTGTTTATCCACTTACATTAGGGTTTAAATAGCCTAGCTGACCTGAGCTCAAGCTCGGCTTATTTAGAACTCTATGTTAAAAGATCGAGCTTGCCTTGTGAGCAAAATTTGAAGCTCAAGGTTGGTTTAGGCTTGGCTCGTTTATTGTTTATAAATCGTTTATTATATACATTATATAACTGATTTTATATATATTTTTAATTATATTTATATGTATAAAATAATCTAATTATATAGTCATTTTATCTTTAATATATGTAATAATAGTATTTATTATGTACTTGTATATTTGTTATATTATATAAAAGGAGTAAACTACATTTTTCGTCCCCAAGGTTTGCAAGGTTTAACAACTTCAGTCCACCCTTAACATAAACCGTCCCCAACATTTCAAGTCTTAATAGTTTTCGTCCCTAGTGTTTCAAGTCTCACCACCTTTTTGTTAAGGTTTAGGGACGAAAACTGTTAAGACGTGAAATTTTAGGGGCTGTTGATGTTAAAGGTGGACTGAAACTGTTAAGCGTTGCATACCTCATGGACGAAAACAACATTTTACTCAAATAAAAGTAACTATATTTTTATAAATATTAAGCTCGTTTACTAAATGAACTTCATTTTAGGCTTGGGCCCAAGCTCGTGTAAGCTCCGTTTGATTCGATATTTTTTGCGAGATGATCTCGAGTAGCGCCCAAGTGGCTCGGTTCGTTTACACGACTAAGCATGACTATATGGCTAAAGTAGTGTTTGCATGCAGGCTGGCCCTCATGATTCGTTAAAAGATGTTGCTTTGAAATTATTGCAAAACAAGGTTGCTACTCTTCCAATAATCACACATGATGGTTCAGTCCCTCAACTGCTACATTTGGCATCCCTAACTGGTGTTCTAAAATGTGAGTTCTTTTTTCTTTGCTGACATTTTTTTATTAAACTGCACTTTTCATCCTGAGGTGTGCAATACTTAACAGTTTCAGTCCACTCTTAAAAAAACCGTCCCTAACGTTTCAAGCCTTAACAATTTTCGTCCCTAACTTTTCAACTCTAAACAGTTTTCTGTTAAGGGTTTAGGGACGAAAACTTTTAAGACTTGAAACGTTAGGGACAAAAACTATTAAGGATGGACTGAAACTGTTACGCCTTGCAAACCTTGAGGACAAAAATTGCAGTTTATTCTTGTTTTTTTTTAATTATTATTTTTGAGGTCTTTTTAGGTTGTGTGAGATTTAGCTGACTATGTTTGTTTGACATTACATATTGGTTGTATTCATACGCGTATGATACGTCTTACTAACCAAATGCAACCAATTCCAGGCATATGCAGACATTTCAAACATTCACTTGCCTCATTGCCAGTTCTTCAACAACCGATATGTTCAATTCCATTAGGCACGTGGGTCCCCAAGATCGGGGAATCAAATGGGCGCCCGTTTGCAATGTTGAGACCAAATGCTTCACTTAGTGATGCCTTGTCTTTATTAGTTCAAGGTGATTTATTGTTTCATTACTATCTATTACATTTGACTAGTTGAATTCAACAATAGCTTGTCCTTTTGTGCAATTTCTTTTATTTATTTGTTTTCTTGTTTTTTACATGCTTTTCTCTTTTTAGTCTTTTAGTTTTAGGTTTCTCTTTTTATAGCGCTTAGTTTATCGCTGTGTTTATTTTTATTAGTTTTAGGTTTCTCTATATTTCTATTAGTTTTAGGTTTCTCATTTGTTGACGTTCTTTATAGCGTTCCTTTTTCTGTAATGTTTTACTTTTATGCGTCTCTTTTATTGACGTCATGTGTATTGTTGCTTTTTTAATGTTATACTTTTAGGTGTCTCTCTTATTAACGTTATGTTTATCGTTGTGTCTGCGTTTACATATGGGGTTTTTTTAGTTTGTTTTTTCTAGCTTTTTTAATGTTATACTTTTAGGTGTCTCTCTTATTAACCATTTCAATCAGTGTAATTTTTTTTTTACAATTTTTTGTTATTATTTTACCGCAGCTGAAGTGAGTGCGGTACCTATAGTGGATGATAACGACTCATTGCTTGATATATACTGTCGCAGGTAGATTTAAATTTACATCACAAATTTATATATCTTGATGCATTTTTGTTTAATCGTTTGGTTGTTTTTGGCTTTTGATCTTGACAGTGATATAACTGCTTTAGCAAAAGACAGAGCATACGCGCAAATTCAACTAAATGAACTCAGCATTCATCAAGTATGTATTTCAGCTTAACATTATGTTAATATATGCCTTTTTTTAATTTCATGTCACGAAATGAAGTTCACATCTAAAATGTTTTTTTTTTTTTTAATTATTTCTTTATCCTGATAGACATATATAATTCATACATTCAGGCATTACAACTCACTCAAGAAGCAAGTGCAACATATGGTTTTTTTAACGGACAAAGATGTCATATGTGTTTAAGATCTGATCCACTTCATAAAGTTATGGATCGGCTCGCTATTCCTGGTAATTTATTTCTGCAATTATTTTTAAAATTTTCACTTTAACGTTGAGGGGACACTTATGACCCATTTACTTATATGATATTTTGAATAACACGTTATAATGGTTTAGTTATTGTTAATTATGTATGAATAACCGATTAACCAAACTAAACCGACGTTAAACCAACCATTTCGTTCTTCTTTATAAGTAATGCGTTATATCTCGAAAACGTTTTGTTATAATTTTTTTTCTATAGCATATTAGTTGTTTCTGGTTTTTGTTAGTAAATTAAAAAGACTACTAATATTTTATTGTAACTGGATTTTAATAATCTAAAGCTATGACCCATTGACCAATTATAATCCATATTAGCAGTTTGACTAGTCGCACTATCAATTTTCAATTTCGTTGCAAAGGGCAATCTTCGTAGATTAATCATCAAAGATATGGACTTGATTCCACATTTTGTTTCACTATCATCATTCTTGAGCAAAATTAAGTGTAAAGTTTTGATGATTATGCTACTAGATTACTTTCATTTGCCAAACTATTAGTATTGATGATTACTATTAGCTAATCAGTCATAGTTTTGATTCGCCAATTTTATTTGACCAATGATAAATTAGATACATTGACCAAAATTACTATGAATCCATTTGTCTAAAGTTGACGGTAAACCGATGGTTGGTTAACCGGCTTAACCAAAATATCATTTCATTGATCGAAACGTTTTTAACTTAAACCAATCAGTTATGAATAACCTTTTTATTCATGCTAGTCAATGATTAAGTTTTTTGTAATAATTTTTCTTGTAATCATAATTAACACGTGGTAAATGTATAAATGTTGAAGTTGACCATTTTGCCATCTCTGGTCACATGTATTCTTTTATTTTTCTTGCAATTTCATATTTTTATTGTTTTTAATTAAGTACTTTCAGGAGTGAGGAGACTTGTTATAGTGGAAGCAGGAAGCAAGCGCGTAGAGGGTATCGTTTCTCTAACTGATTTATTCAAGTTTTTGCTTGGATAATTCGACAATCGTTTTATCCCTCATCATATCCACTAAAGGAAATAAAACTTCTTTGGTATGACGAGTCTTCGGTTGGTACAATTCTCAAGCTTTTGGCTATCACATTTTCTTTTTTTTTTTTTTTAATTTTTTTTTAATTTTAATGTACTAGTTCAAACAGAAATTTCTGTAAATTTTAAGAAGATTCAATGTTTTTTTTTGTTGTCCTGACATCATTGTCAAGTCAGCTTTGCTGGTTTTAACCTAGCATCAATGTTTTACATTTTATTTTATTAGTTTAAAGAAATTTATGTAAATTTCAAGAGGATGTAACTTTGTGGTTTTTTACAAGACTGAATTGCATCAAGTTCAGTGTTGCTGGTTAATATTGCATCAAGTTTGATTTGTCATAGTGACGGAAGAAAACTTGTATCCAAGTTGTAGAGGCTATGTGATGAACTCATCAACGTTTAAAAAAAAAAAAGAATAAATTTAACATGCTGACATATTTACAAGTTATTATAACCGTCGTACCCATTAACAGTTTTGTTACAATTTGTTTCTAACATGTCAACCTGTTTTGATTTGCTTGCCAAATGATTTGACACGTTTAGATAAATGAGTTATATGGTTGTAGTATTTGACTACATGGTTTTAAATGCATACGAGTTAGGGTTGAGGTTGATATCTTTAACACAAATAAATATATATAGGTATTGTCTCGATATAAATATCGACCTGTTAATCTGACTCGTCCTGTCATTAGACACCATTAAACAAACATACTGATAAAAATCTCACTTGTACTTTAAGGTCTGAGAAGGGTGGGGTAAAAGCAAAATCCATCTCATCAATCAAACATGATTGTTAACCCTAATTAGGGTGCTTTGACAAACTAACACATGAGATATTTGTTTGTGGGATCTCTATCCTAATGTTATAGAGAGAAAGAGTGTTACGGTCCAATAAGTAGAAGGTGCATTTTATCATTGTTGTATTGTCTAGGGATGTTGTGTAATTATTGATGGTTGCTCGCGTGGCGTAAGGACATTTTTTATGCATATTTTTGTTTTTGGTTTGTTTTCGACCGTTCGGTCGTTTGTTTGTTTTTTTGTTTCGTTCACCAACGTTCATGGGTATTGACACGTGCGTGTGATTCGTGTAATAAACTTTAGATAACAATAGATTACAACGTAGAATTTCATTCATAAATACCTGAATTACATATAATACCACAAATGGGTCGTGTTACTATATAAGGTAAAATGACAGTTATCATATTTTTTGGGTATCGTAGTCCATTTCAGCTCCCTTGCTGTGGGCGGGCCAAGTATTACACACAGTCTACTACAAGAAGAGAACGAGTGTTACGGTCCAATAAGTAGAAGGTGCATTTTATAATTGTTGTATTGTCTAGGGGACTTTGTGTAATTATCGATGGTTCCGCTACTTTGTTAACAAGTATTGTTGTTAATAAGTATTAGTAACTAGTTACACAACGTCCCTTGGACAATCATATTATGCACCCACTATTTATTTAACCGTAACGATAAAGAGGAAGAAGAAACTTTCTAGAAATCAGTCATCCATATCACTGAATTTGAGCTACATATATAGCCTTACAATGAAGGAAAAACACAAACAGCTTGAAAAGAAACATCTACAATTCGCACTTACTTTTCCATTACTTAACAATGATCTAAACAAATAACCAAATAGAACTACCCAATGCTACCACTATCTTTGACGTGCATGGCCTGATGGATGTTGACAACATGGATGACACAGTTGACTTTACCGACCATATACCTATTTTAGACCTTATCAGATTATTAAAGACAAGAGGAAGTTGTGGATACAGGTTGAGTTTCTTAACAAACTAATATGAAACACAATGTGATTTTGAGAACGAGGAGACTAGTGGCACAAAACATCCAAAGAGTCTCAGCAATAGAATTACTTTATATTTATTAACGTGTGTGAATATTATATATATAGGGGAAGGTTTTTTGGGGAAACATAAAAAAGAAAAATGAGAAACACATGCACACCATTAATCTTTAGTATAAAAAAATAATCTAGTACAAAAAAAAAAGTAATCCAGTAAGAAAAAAAAAACTATGTTTGACCAATAATCACTATAAGTGATGTATTGACGTTGTTTGACCAATGTGTCATATTATGTCATAAATGTCGTAAGGAATTACTAAGTGTGAGAATGGTCCCCAAAGAGTCTTAATGAATTGTATATACGTATTATTTTTAGGGAAAATGTAACAGAAATGTAACAAAGTTTCAGTTTTGTTTCAATTAGTTCACTCATACTTTTTTTTGTCTTAGTTAGGTCACTTATACTTAATTTTGTTCCAATTAGCTCACAATACTTTAAGGAGGTATTCTAATCATATACCTTTTACCTACAAAATTATTGATATATTTGATTTTTTATTTTTGATTCATATAATCAACCACCACAATTTAAAAAAAAAAAAACAAACAAAATTAAATTTCAAATGACTTGATAACCTAATATTGTATGTAAAATGTATAGTATTGAAATACTTATTTAAACTTAAGTGACTTAATTGGAATAAAAATAAGTATGAGTGACCTAATTGGAAAAAAAAAGTATAAGTGACTTAATTGGAAAAAAAATTAAAAGTTAATTACATTGTTATAAAGTTACCCCTTTTTTAATAGGTTTGGAACATTCCTCAATACCCGAGTGAGACGGGCTGTCAATTGTTCATATTGATTTTGACGTTACAAGCTTAACTCACACATGAACAACATCAAGAAGGAATCCCACTCATGTGAAAAAACCTCCTGCCCAACCTGAAACTAGACTTGAACTCAAGACCTTTCTATTTTTATAAATTCTTAGGTACCTCACCTTAACCACTTGAGATAGAGATAGGGATCATCTGTGTATACACCCATAATTGACTAAGTAACCCTATGTTAGGCTACTCTTCGTCACCATTGATCACTTGATTACATTCACTATGTTTTACTACGATTTCCATCATTGGACATTATTTGACCTACGTTGTCATGTCTAATGATTAATCGTTATATGTGACCAATTTGATCTACATTGACTATGTTAGAATTCATATTTAGAAGCTAGAAGTATAACCTAGACAGATTTACCAAATTGAGAGATTACATAGACATAATCACATTTATCAGATTTTTGCAGGATAATTGCATACACGAAATCCGGATGTATTGGCCTAATGGTTTAACAACCAAACAAGAACACATGCAAGGATACTATCAAACTAATTATCTCATAATCAAAACTCAACCAATTGACTTTAGAGAAATCTGACTTTGATGCTCTTCAAAAATCACAACCAATGCATAAAACTGTTCATAATCAAAACAATGTTAAGAATTACAAACGAACTATGTTCAATCAAAGGTAAAAATCCGGTTGAATTCACTTATTAACTAAAGCCTCCACATAGGGTTGATTAATGGGAAATTAGCTACTCAATTGCATGATCAAATCTTGATTGTTGTTGGAGCTGGAAATGGGTTGCATGAAGGATTGTGGATTTGAAGCCTTTGGATCTTCAAAAATTGTTTTGTCATCCCTTAGCCTCAAAATAGTCGATTATCTAGTCTCCATGGAAGGAAAGAAAACGAAAAACCCAAACAAATGGATTTAAATACGTAGGAGGCGGATCCAATACATGTGTTCCTTAACCTACATAACATAGGATACAATCAGATGATGACACGTGTAGAAAG
>WOUH02000002.1:5005030-5015393 GCA_009936405.2 Stevia rebaudiana
AGTTGAAAACAAGATTAGTTTCATTGACTAACTCGTAAGCGTTGGCCATCAAACCTATAGCCATCCCTTCCAAGAATAGCATCTTCAGCATCACGAGCATCTTCAAACTAAAATTAATCCAAAACAATAATCCATGAGGGCGTAAATTAAACAAAATATCAAACAGAAAAGATAAAAGATGCACTTTTTACCTCTACAAAGGCATAACCAGGGGGTCTAGGTGGAATTTTCAGTTCAATTTCAACAATGGGGCCATACTGCAAGCAGAATAACAAATAATTATGAAGATATAGCAGATAACTTTTACAGTATAAGAATTAAGTAAATGATTAGATGATGAAAATATTTAAATAATCCAAACTGCACAAAAACACCTTAAAAAGATGCAATTTAACAAGTTGTAAGTATTGTATTTTTGTTTTAAAGCTAAAATCACATTACAAGAGACAAAAGAGGAGACCTTGTAAAACAAATCTTCCACTTCTCTTTCACGAATATCACCAGGAAGATTACCAACATAGACAGTACGACTTGAGCGACCCATGTTTCCTGAAAAAAAATTAAAAAGAAATGATTTGATGCAATAAGATCTCGGGTTATAGTCATGATAAATAATTATTGATACAACAAATTTATCAATCTTTAAGATATTATTAAACAGGTTTATAAACAGGGGAAGAAAATAAGATTTTAGGATCACTCCTATATAAAATTAAAAATATCCCATGGTTCACAAAATCTTTAACCTGCAAATCAAGGCTGTTTGAAATCAATTTTGGTGTTCGATTAAAGCAACAAAGCAAAATAATTCACGTTATGATTAGCTTTTAAAGAGCCATATGAATCACCAACAAAACAAACATGAAACATCCAAACATGCATGAATCTGAGAAAAAACCAATCGAATTAAAAAAAACCCTAACACGATCAGTGAAGCAATTCATACATATATGTAAAGAGATCAATACTAAAAGCAGTTGATACAAACAAAACACGCATATTTCGGTGATGGAAACAATCGAAGTACGAAAAACCCTAACAGCGATTAACGAAATAACTCATACAAGTGTGTTAAAAATTAAAATTAGAACAGTTAATACATACATCCAAACATGCATGATTATGTAAAAAATCGATCATCTAAGAGAATTCTAACAGCGATCACCGATCATTCAAGTTAGCTAATGGTGAAGCAATTCATACAGATGTGTAAAGAAATCGAAATTTGAAGCAGTTGATACGATCGTGAATTAGGCCGATGATGGTCGATCGTGCTACCTGTCGAAATTTGGTAGTGAGAAACAACAAACACTTTCTGGAGGCTTCTGTATCTGCTTTATAAATACTTGAAGCTATTTACATGATGGTACTCATACTTAAGCCATTTACATTACTGGCCCTCATATTTTAACTATCGTTCTTACAAAGTAAAAAATTATAGAGATGCAAACAGGGTGATTTCTTTTCAAGAGCAACTAGAGATTTTAAAATAAACTGGTTTTGGTATGGTACATATGAAAAAAAGGTCATAATCAAGTGCTGGCGACATATCACATATGCAATGAACAATGAAAAATATGGATGTAAAACCGGTTTGAAAAGATAAATATAATAGGAATATTATTTTTAACTAGAAAATATACGTCGCGTGCGTAGCGGTGACTCGGACGTGATTGAGTACGTAATACAAAGCGTCGTAAGATAAGTCGGTGGCTTGAATTTTAAAAATCAAAACGTTGATAAAAAATGTGTCACTGTGATGTATTCAAAAATCAAGAAAATGTTAAGTCGTTTTAAACATGAATGTTAAGAAACATGAAAACGTATTTAGAAAAGAAATTACAAATACATCACGACCATGTTTGAATCAGATTTGCGCCGAAACCTAAAAGAGAAATAAAATATATCTTATCCTAACTATAACTATTTAGAATAGTTAAAAGCTTAAAAAACTAAAAACGATTCATCTACGGGTTGTTGTGCATGTGAAATGTTGCCGACGTGAATGGAGTCCGCCGGAGATGTGCGATGGAGGGATCCGAAGAAAGGGGGTGCATGTGAAGGAGCGCACGTTGCGACGTGCGTATTCGTCACTTGGAAGGGGGGCTGGTGTTGATAATCGGTGCATGAAATTGTTGCATTTGCATAATATGCATGGAATGAGATTACTTTGTGTATGTTTTTTGTGTTTACACACACATGCATGAGGGAACCAGAAGAAAGCTATGATGATGATGGTCTCCGATATTAGCCGGCAGTGGCGTAGCCATTTTATACTCAAGGGGGGCAGCCACCCACCGTGAATTTATTTTTTAAGTGGTACATATATATTAAAATCCCGACCGACCCCCATAAAATCTTGTGATCGTCCCTCAATCCGACCCTAATCCGCCCCCAATCCAATTTCTAATTTTAGTTATAAAACATTAAAACTCAAGTTTAAAATATGTCTAACTAATAATATAAACTCAGTTAAAATAAGTTCAAGTCCATTATTAACTTTTATAAACTAACCAACTCACAAATATCATCTACTAAATAATCCATTATTATTTTTAATATATTAAACCAAACCCACCACTAGCCCATTATGTTTTTCAATATGAAATTTTGTCCAGTTGATTATTTTTTAACATGACCCGATCCGATTCGACCCAAGCCGGCCCGAAACAGAAGAAAAAAATTATTATATATCGATAGTCAAACGACTCTAAAAAATTTCTGTCCCCCATAATAAATTCCTTGATCCGCCACTGTTAGCCTGGAGGTCACTCCCTCCTCCCACAACACGAACATGCGTCAGTCCAGTAACAACTAGACCCCAATCGAGGACTTTTAGCTTCTTCACGTCTACCGAAACCGACCCGTGGCGGGAATTTGCTTCATCAGAGAATATGTTCAATTCGACCATAAAATAATGTCAGTTTAAACAACTTCATTTTCCACATTATACACCTAATTTCAGTTGTATTACTTCATGGGTTAGCCCTTTTCTTCTTTCTCTGCTTCAAAAATGCTTTTCACGAGATGTACTAGTGGATCTCAAGATTCTCACCAGGTTCTCAAATTTCAGACATGTGCATCATTCCCATCCATTAAATCCTTTTTAAAATGTAATTAATTATAAATTAAGTGATGAAAGGTTTTTCTTTATACTTCAAATAAAATATTAAAAAATCAAAGTTTTGATTTACCAAATAAAAAAGGGAGAATAGGTGAATCTGATGGTTCAATAACAAAAATCAACCAGTTCTGTCTGATCTATAAAAAAATCAATCACCGGTTCGTATTAGAAAGCAAATATCAAGACCAAATTTGACTAACCTGATTCGAGTGAAGAACAGAAGCATGTCAGAGAAAAGAAAACACTCGGTTAAGAACCTCTCGGGGCAATATAATCAATCTAAGTTTGTGTTTAAGTCGACATTGGGGAGGGTTTATGAACCGACGAACAAAAACCATGAATAATCGTGGAATGGGCTGCATAATTTGATTTTGAGAGGGGGGCAATTTTGGTATTTTGAGATAAATGATGATAAATATAATTGTTATTACGTAAAACATACCCAAACAGTATAGAAACCTAAACAAGTCAACTACACAAATATAAATTTTGAAAAAATTCATTTTTGTAATGTTAACTAACATTTAAAAATAAAAAATTTATAATTTCTTTTTAATAGAAAAAAAAAACAAACACAAAAATAAACAAACATTTTTATACAGCCCTCGTCACAAATTATGACATATGTATTATGACATATGTTCAACTCAAAAGCACAAAAATAAAAAGAAAATAAACTAACTTTTTACTAAAAGATTAGGCAAGGGCTGCGCGAACGCAAGCCCTCACTACCACAAATTATGACGTAGGCTCGACCACTAGGGCCGACCTTAAGCGGGCACCCCTCCTAAGTGCAATGAAGGTCACCAACCTAGGCCATGAACCTTCTTGATCGTCCAACGACCCCGTCCAGGTAAGTGAATAAACCAATCTTATCTCTCTTTTTTTTATACCACATCACACTTGCTTCACATTTTCCCTCCACCGAAGTGGGATGACTTCAATTTTTTTATTAATTTTTTTTTTCTACTGAAACTTTTGAAACAATTAGCAAATTGTATTACTCGACTTTTGCGATAAGCAGCTAAATTAGTGTGAGTACTAGTAGGTTTTCTTTAATTATACATTTTATGTTTCTTCTCTTCCGTTTATATAAATTATATTATTTGAATTTAATGATGATATGGTTACAGACTTACAGTTATTGAAATTGAAGAACCGCATTGAGGAAATGTACTCATCTCAGTTCGAATTGATTGGATGACGGCTAAAAAGTTGTTTTTACGTTAATTACCAGTATGTATGTGCAATAGGTATGTTACGGTGTGTATCAAACGGGTCTGGTTGATCTGGCCAAACATTTTTTCATATTTTTTATCAGCATTTAACGTGTAAATACGATTACAAGAACTATGTTGTTAGCTGTTATTGAAATAATCTAATTTTTAGACAAAATATTGGGAGTTTGCAAGAGTAAATATACATTTTGGGTGACTTATTTTTTCTTCTTTTATTCATTTGAGATAAACCATATCACATATAAACTCATTCTAAATGAACTGGTTGAAATTGTCACCTTTAGATGTTTTTGTTATTTGACTGACAATGTGCATGCCTTTCAATTTAAGAGTATTTTACAAAATTGAAATTGCAGTTCTATAAATGTTTTTGTTATTTTACTGTTTCTATAAATGTCAATAGACCTCTGAGATTTGGTTTTTATTCAAGATAATGAGGCAATCACAAGATTAGTCTAAGATTCTAAAGGTGAATTTTAATATATCTAATGTTCATTTGTAATGCTAAAAAAAGAATAACAAAAAAAACTATTTACCGATAGAACATGTTTGAATGGAAGGTGATTTAATAAAATTCTGTTAAATATATATATATATATATATATATACATTTGATTATTTGAATACATTCACTTATTGATATGACGTTATATATGTGTGGACTCTCGTGGGGCAAAAGTAAAATTGCACTAGTTTTAACGTTATTTTACTTATTTTCGTGAAAATAACTTTAAAAGCATTGGGATGACGGTTAATCAGGCGGCATCATGAGCCGGGGTCTCTTTCAGAGCAGCCTCTCTTTTCTTACGGGATAGGGGTAAGGCTTGTCTTCATCTTACCCTCCTTAGACCCTACCTTTAGGTAGGATATACTGAGTACAATGATGATTCACTTATTGATATAATTACATGCATCTACAAATTAACGAGAAAGATCAACGTCACATTATACACACTTGTTGGAACAAAGGAACTTGATGTTTCAGTTCTCCAAAATTTATATAAGCAACAAAAAATGCTTGGATTCATATGGCGAGCTTGTTTTAATTTGTAGATGAATGTAAATGTGGAGTTTTAGTTTATAAAAAAACTTCGACTTCCGATTGAAAAAAAATAATAAAAAATTCTTTCAACCAAACATTTCCTAACTGTTTTGAGTTAAATAATTTATTGTAGTCATATATACTCTTAAACTAATATTCTAAATTCTAAAGAGCTTAATATACAAACATAAAGAGTTGCAATAACTCGCATGAACCGAATAAATACTTATAAGTTATAACCCTCTGAAAGTGAATTTATCTATATAAAAAGAACATGAATGAACTTGATTAAAACCAAATGACACTTAACTGCCACAAAAGAAAGCAATAGAACATGATGCAAATTAACTTCCAATTTCCTTTTTTACAGTTTCATCTAATTCTGCAGGTTAAAAACTCTAACAAAAAAACACAAACTTCAAACACTCAAAAGGAAAACAGATTTACAAATAATATACACAGCAGCAAAACCTTGAGGGGCTCAATTTCAATTTATAATTCCAACAACCACCACCAACTGTCAATGAAGTTTAACTGCATCTGACTATATTCAAACATCCAACTAACTTCAGAATGATTGCTGATGTTACAGATTTGATCAAATTGACATCAGATGATTCTTCAGAATAACTAATTGACACTTCATCTAGCGTGATATTAACTCACCATGTTCCAATTTTAGGTGGCTGTTGAAACAAACAAAAAATAATAAGTATTGGTTGTAAAAACATCTATGATTTCCTTCAAAAGACAAATAATAGAGAAATGATTTTTTAAAATAATAATCACATAGTTAGATAAAGAAATGATTGTTCATGGTTTGGTTCTGCTCGTTTCGATGCAAATTATGAGTCAAACTGCTAACTATGGTTTTAAATTTTGAAAAATGAGGACTGAAATAAGAACCAACATGGGAAAATATAGGACAGTCAAAGTGTGATTAAGGTCAAAGGTCAAATTAAAATTATTTAACGGCAAAAGTCAAATTACATTAATATAAGAAGGTGGCATGAGTTTTGAGGTCAAACAATCTAAAATTTAAAAACTTAAATTGCATATGTTTGTTCTTTAAATGCTAGAGAAAATTATGTTATCCACATTAACCTATATGATGGTAACCGGTATAAATAATAAAAAAGCGCTTGGAATAAATGCTATAAACAATCAATATCAATGTGATTATAAATAAAAAAATTAAGAAACCAAATAATTTAGCTAAATAAATATTTAAAGTGTTAATATTCCATAATTACGAAGTAAATTCAAACACTAAACTGATTTACCTTTTTAAGCGGTAACTTAGAAGTTCCCGGTTTTGTTGAATAATCAAGTGGCTTTAATATTTCAAAAGAACAAACCAATGATTTATCAACACTCAATAAAGCACCCGCATTGTCAAATTCCCCACCGTAATTTGGAGCCGAAAATATAGTCACAAGTCTTCGTTTAGCAAAAAACTCGTAGCCGTCCTCTACCACCTGCAATAAAATAGGGTCATAAATTCATAATACAATACAATTTAATTAAATAATGTACAATGATTATTAATAGTTGCCCAAACACGCAGATCAGACGAGTTGGGTAACAGGTCAAAACAGAAAAATAAATTACCACGGTTCAAAATACGACACTTTTAATAAGGTCAAATGAATTAAATAACTATTTACCTGATGACCTCTGCAAATAAGGTCAAGATCATTCTTCTTTAAAAAGTCAACAAGTACATCGGATCCAAACGTGCATGAAACACCGCGATCACTATCAGACCAACCTTCAATTGACGGGTCGGGATCAGACCACAACAAATCACAAAGAAGCCCGTTATCCGGGATCTCAGTTGGCCTCTCAATTTCTCTAATTTGTCTCAAATTCTCGAGTTCGGGAGAAAGACCACCATGCATGCAAAGAATCTTATCATCGACTAATGCAGCAACTGGCAAACAATTGAAGCAATCTGTGAATATTTTCCAAAGACGGACATTGAATCTTCTTTTACATTCGTCGTAAAAACCGTATACGCGGTTAATTTTAGCATCTTCATGGTTTCCCCTTAATAAGAAGACTTTATCGGGATATCTTATTTTGTATGCAAGAAGCAAACATATGGTTTCTAAACTTTGTTTGCCTCGATCAACATAATCACCAAGAAATAAGTAGTTTTCAGAGGGAGGATAACCACCATATTCAAAAAGCCTCAATAAGTCTTGGTATTGTCCATGTATATCTCCTATCATCAAATTTAAAAAAAAAAAAAATTTAAAATTAGGTGATAATCAATCATTTCCATGAGTGTTATGTGTTTTATAAATTCTGATCATTTAAGAAAGTAAACGATAACAATCTGATAAAGAAAAATAACAAAACCATGTAACCAAAAGTACATAAATTTGCATTTTAGCCCACAAACCATTTTAGCTTGTTATTAATAGATGTAGAGACCATCAGACATCAGTGCAATAAGAACATGAACAAACACAAAACCAGATATATCAATTAATAACAACAACACACGAATTCGTCATGAATCATGATATGTTGATTTGCAATCGAACAAATCCCAAATCAGATATCAAATTTGAAAAATGATTAAGTCCTCTCAGTACCACAATCTAAACTAGGGCACCTCAAAATCAGATTTCACATGATATCGAAACAATAAAACTTAATGTCATATAGAACATATGCACAAATCTAATCATGCACATCTTCAATTGAGCTTCATAATCAATCCAAATACACAAAAAATCATATCATGAATGAAACAGAATCAAAATCAAGCTTTTCAATCATACCGCAGATCCTGATTGGAGCACGAAGCTGAAGAAGATTCGGCTGTGAAAGAAAAATTTGTCTCGCGTTGACGCACAGCTGCCGGATCTCCGATTCCGATAACTGCACCTGTCTTCCACCTTTACCGTCCAACAATCTCCTGATTATATCGTCTAAAACACCCTTATCCATCATACCCTCCATCACAATCATATTCATTTTATCGTCCTAACAACACAAAAGTCGTCCTACGAACAGGGGTCAATTGCAACAAAGAATTAAAACGAAATGATATAAATTTCGTATGGATTGATAGAGAAATTTGAATCGAGTGATTTAGAATATAGATAAGATGGGTGAGAGGTTGAATTTGATTTGGTGTGGTGGGTATTTCTCGAAGAACATGTCTATGGGCAGGTCGTTATCTTCAGGAATCAAGATGCGTGCACTGGTCTTCAACACTTTTGCAAATTGTAAATCTTCCTGAAAAAAATCAATGTATACGTATTTGATATTTCTGTCGGTTTTATAAATGGATAGCATCGTTCTAGGGTTTATACCGGGTCCACTTTATGTTGCTAAGTATACGTTCAAAAAAAAAAGTATACGTGCAAATGATTTTAACCACTTTATGGATATTAAATATTAACCAACAAAGATATTAATGCTTTGCGGCTGCACTCTGAGTGATTGATTGTGAAGATTACCTGGCGCAAAATACTATAACGTCAGATAGCTAGCGTTATAAGTATATTTGGAAACCTCTCAATAAAACCTCCTTATAAGCGTTATGGCGGAAGCCAAATGAGGGATTTGAAAGTAGGAATGTGAGAGTAAAACTCAGTTAAAAAAAAGGAGGCAATTATTTATATTTATGGGAAAAGAGATCAGTTCGATTTATATTTGGTGGTTCAAACGAAACAAAATGATGTACAAAAAATTAAGCAAATAAGAAAAAAAAGTTACTTAAGGGGTAATATTTTTATATCTCATAAACTTTGAGGGGCATTTTATTATATCTTACAAAGTTTTCTGAAATTTTAAAGTGTGAAAATGTTAATAATGAAAGTTTAAGGTTGGAAAATGTTACCCGCTACCATCTCACCTATGAGAGATTAGTTTCCTTCTTTTAAAACGAATTATATATAATATATAATGCAAGTCGAGGGGGGCCCACCGACATTGCATATTAAGTTATATACAATATACTTGTAATATTTCAATAGATTTATTATAATAAATTAGTAATGGTGGGTAATTAAGATTTTTTTTTTTTTTTTCTGAACCGTATGATTGACGAAATTAGTACCATAACTTTTTAATCCTTTATTCTTTTAACCCGTTAATTGAGTTGTCAACTATTTCAGAATGAAACCCCTGGCTCAATCCAGAGTTTTTTATGTTTTAAATGAGACTTGTACCCAAGGCCTTAAATACGTGAGAGCCTCAAGCCCACCTCCTTTCAACCAATTGAGCTAGAAAATGTCAAATCCACACGTGACATACCGGCCTAACTAGCACGGATCACGATGGAACCACTATAAGGATTCGTCACCCACGACTACATATGAGAATGGCATCACCGTGTTTAAGCTCTTTCCTATGTGACATTGCTTACCAAAAGCATGATTAGGTGACCTCTGATAGGAACATAATAGTCAACATCAAACTGGTTATAGCCTTGTTGGTGACCTTTTATGGACTCGTCTATATATACACACATGATTTCAAACACGGCCGGTGTTCACTACTCTCATTACTTATAATATACTTCCCTATCACATCTAATAACACATGTTGATCTTCAAGTAGGAGGTTGTTATAAAGAAAATCACTTCGTATCGCAATGCTAATTGTGATCTTTTTGAAAATTTTGTTGGAGTTCCCATTCCACATACGCATGAGGGTTAATTATTGTGGAGTAGAGTCCCAATCATCAATCCATTTGGAATTTTCTCTTCATTAACACCATTGGAGTTTCTTTCGAATGAAAATCAACATTACTTTTAAGACATCACTAGAAATAAGACCCCGTGCGATGCGCCGGGTACAAAAAATCATTTAAGTCCATAAGATAAACCTCAATCATATGACCAAAAATCATTTTAAGTCGATAAGATAAACTTCAATCACATGTGCATGCAAAAGATTGACATGGTTTGCTGATAATTGATAAGAAAGGTTTATATT
>WOUH02000002.1:5015493-5038852 GCA_009936405.2 Stevia rebaudiana
TGGTAAAAACATAGTAATGATAAGATTTTTTGAACAAGTGAAACATGATAAAATAATTAAAAATATATGCAAAACGGATAAATACGCAAATAATTAAGTTTAGGATGGAAAAATATGCAATATAAATTTTGGTTTAGGTAAATACGCAATTAAATAAGTTTATGGGGGGATATATCCAAATGCCTACAAAATTAAAATGTAACAGTAATTGAGGGAGTAAAGTCAAGAAACGACATACTATTGAAGTCCAGATTTTTGGAGTCATTTAATCTTGACGAACACCCGCTGAGCAGAACAGATTAGACGGTATGCTTTTAGCAATGGTGACAACGGGATTTCTGAAAACCCTAGATTATACGACGTCGCCGATTTACTTCCGGCGTTCATTACCACCTCCGTCTCGTGTTCGCACATCCTTGTTGCTTCAGTTCAGGAATCAATTTGTCTCTCCTCCTGTTCATCACTCATCTCCCCTTTGTTCCTTGTGTATACTCTCTCTCTCTCTCTCATCGAAGTTGCATTGAAAAACTAGTGTGGTTGCTCAAGAAGATGTGGATTCAACTTTCTGCTCACTAAATTTGATTAATTACAACTTACAAGTGTGTATTTTGCAGCTGAAAGTTCAACTACCGACTGTTCGGTTAATGGAATTGGTGTGGCGGGAAGCAAGATATCCGAGGGTAAACTTCTTCAAGTTGTTTTGGTTTCTCCTCAGGTAAAATATGTTTTGCATCAGTTCAGTTTCATATGCAGCAATGATCATAATTTAGTTTTGCAAAATTCAAACGGTTGATGTAATTGTAATTGTATTTGGGCTGTTGCTTCAGATTGTGCATTCATAAATTCATACTTGACAAGATTTCTGTATTTGTCATTTGAAAACCTGAAATTTGAGCATTGTGACATTGTTTCTATTTCTGTGAAATTGGAAGTTGATATTGTTTCTATTTGGAGGATATGAAGGCCCTTTTTTCTAAGGGAGCTAGGGTGGTCAAAGCCCAACGAAATGTCATCCGAGAGTCTAATAAAGTTTGGGTGTTTCATCGTGCTCGCAAAACTTCTAATGATTTGTAGCCGATGAGGTCAAGGCTATTTTTAGATTTGGGTGTAGCGTTCTACTTGGTGTCATTTGGGTTTTAGTTGGGTTGTGATTTTCGTTTGTGGTTAGGTGGTTTCTTTTGGTGTCGTGCTTCGTTTTGGTAGTCTTTTGGTGTATTTTCTAGCATCTTGCTAGTTTCATGTTTTTGGTGAAATAAAATTTATTTGCCGTTTAAAAAAAAAAAAGAAAGGGTATAGATTCACGGGTCGAGTCAAAATTGAAAAAAATTAAGTTGACTTTCAAATAAGAAATTGACTACCAAAGTAGTGAAATTGACTTTCAAATAAAGTAGAAATTATTTTACTTAAAGATTTGTATTTTTTGGACAAACAATTAAAATTGCTAATACATTATACACGCATAAGCATTGTTCTATCTGTTTTATAGATTTTGATGATCGATTGCAGATTCCTGGAAACACTGGGTGCATTGCTAGAAGTTGTGCAGCATCAGGTGTTGGATTGCATCTGGTTGAGGTTGAGTTTTATTTACAAACTAACTTTTCATTTTAAGAAATTTCTTTCAGCTGATATCAACCGTCGACATAATATATATTTTATATTAACTAATTTATATACATCTTACTCAATTGTAATCATTGTTATTTTTTATCCTTCAGCCACTCGGATTTGAGATTGATGATACAAAGTTAAAGCGAGCTGGACTTGATTATTGGCCGTATCCTTGTCGTGATTGCAATATATACCCAGTAATTAAGTCATCATAACATGTATACTTTAAAAAATACACTTTTATAGAATATGTACACTTTTAATTTTCCATTTAATCATAACATCAGATATGTAGTTGTTAAGGTTCACAAATCATGGGCTGATTTTCGTGACTATTTTAAGCAACAGGTGGTTTCAAACTTTCAATCTTCAAACTTTTGGTTTTAATTTTTTTTTTTTTAACTTTTTAATGTAATTAATAAAGTTAATATGTGATGTACAGAATGGTGAGAAAAGGCTGCTTGCATTTACCAAAAGAGGAACAAACATACATTCTGTAATTATTCACCACAACATAATTACCTTTTTTAACACTAATTAAAAAAATAAAAAAATAAATTAGAATCCGGGTTTGATGAATGCAGGATTTTTCATACAAGAGAGGCGACTGGCTCGTGTTCGGGTCAGAGACGACCGGGTTACCACCCGACGCATTGGACGACTGCAAAAACGAACCATTTGGCGGTGGTACGCTTAAAATTCCGATGGTTGAAACTTATGTAAGATGTTTGAATTTATCTGTTAGTGTTGGCATTGGGTTGTATGAAGCTTCAAGACAATTAAACTATGAGCAGTTGCAATCTGATACCAAACTCTTTAGTGATAATACTTCACAGTTATCTTTTATTGAAGATGTTTTTGCTTAGATTTATGAAATTAAAGTTGGTTTGCTTCGTTTCACCGCGCATCATTGCAAGCTAAACCTATCTATTTCAATATTGTTTATATTTATTCATCTCTTGATGATTGATTATTTGAGTATATATTTGATCGAAATCAGTATATTGATTCTTATATTGAATGTTCATGGTTCGATCTGTTGTGTTAATTAGTTCTTCAGTTATGTGATAGAAACAATTATTTAATGATAATACATGTTAGTAGAAAAACATGACAAAACAATAACTTGAATGGATTTAATAAAATTAGTCCAAAAATTAAAACACCGCTAATATTCTATTCTTTGCAAAGATTAAAAAAAAAAATCAATTACTGTTTCCATCAACACAAGGTTTAGTAACTTGTCCCATAAACAACACCACCCCGGTCATATCTTCTCTAATCACAAACAAGAACCGGTGATCCGACACAAAATCCACCGTCTTGGGCTTTGGTACCTTTTCCATTCTAGAAAACCACATCAGGGGTAAGGTGACCGCTGCAGCTTCTGTACCTTTTTCATTAACCTCCACAACAGATTTATGGTGAATGGCTGAAACTATAAGGCTTTCACCACGAGGTGAGTCAACCATTTCACTCAAACCATTTCCAAACCCAAAAGGCGATATAAGCCCCAATTTTTGTAACATATGTGAAGCTTCAAAACAAAATGAGATCTTAAATTTTGGTACTTGGAACCGCCCGACTTTTACTCTTTGATTTGGAATGTGACGGTCTATAAAGTCAGATGTGGAACCAATTTTCTCTATTAAAGAATGAAGACCGTCTTTTGCATTTGGAAGGAAAAAGTACATTGTAAACTGACGTTTATCCTGACCTTGTAAATAGGGAAGACCTAATACTTTGAAATCATCATATTCACGCACGAGTTGTTGTTTCCCCATGGTCATGAAGGGAACTCGAACTTTGTTTCCATCGAGGAGGTGAAACTCGGATATTTTTGTTGATGTGTTGTCAAACTTGTCACTCCACACTCCCTTGAAGTAAATGGCATTTGCGAAGATGAGCCGAGTTAATTGGCTAACTTCATTTTCGTCAAGGACTTCAGCTATATTCACGTCGCATATATAGCTGAAGTCCAGTAGCAAGTGGCCCAGAAAAACATATTTAGAAGCCCATTTAACAGATATAGCCCAAATACTTGTAAAAATATAGAGACCTTTTTTTTTTTTAGGCCTAAAGCCTTAGATTGGGCTGTTTGGTCCATTGGATCGGCCCTGTGACAACCCTTTTGGAGTATGGAAATCCGGAAGAAGAAGAGGCAGATGATGTGGGTAACGATTAAGGTTAAGGATACTATCTAAATGATTTATAAAATCTTGTTAAATATTCATAAAATCTTGGTCAATAATTAACCGAAATATTAGATATCTCGTATATACTAAGTCTAATTAACGATTTTTTTAATTTTTATATATTTTATTTTATCATAAATTATAAAATAAATTTAAAATTAAAAATCATTTAAATTTGTTATTATCTAATTAAATATTTATCAATGGTTTTATTAGACAATGCGTAATGAGTGGAGTGTGAGTGATGACGCGCTAATGACACGTAGGCGTCACGTATGGGAGAAAGAGTATCATAACCTGAGTGATGGTTTAAGGGTGTGATGGGTGAGTTAGGTGGAAGTGATAGATAAAAAGTAGGAACGTAAGATGGTATATTCTGAATGATTGATAAATTAAAAAAAACAAATCATCAATCACACCTTCACGCGTAATAGATATATTGTGAGTATTTAATGTATGAAGGTTATCGTCCTAACGATGTAATGTGTCATGTGTGCTTTCAAAAATATAACTTTAGTCAAATTTTATTAATATAAACCCACATATCAAGTTGGTTTTATTTTGGTGATCAATGACAATTGTTATTCTGTTGCATGTAGAGGATTTTACGTAAAATAAACAAATTGATCTTTGCCTAGATAAATTAAGAGTTCTATATTATTTTCATATCAAATAATTTGGGGGTTCACCTCAATTCTTTCAATCGGATAAAACTCAATCAAATTGAAGAACAAGTATAATTAGGTGTGATTGAATGAGCCAGAAAAAATGATCGATTATCCTAAGGAGTGTATTATCGATTTTGGATCGGCAAACCGCCCTAGGCAGTTTTCGACGAATTCTAGAAATTTGACAAAATTGGTCCTTGAATTTATCCCAATAATAAGCGTTATATACTATACAGTATATACGGGATGCCAACGTACTAAATCCTTTTCACTGCAATAACCACATAGCGTAAGTCTCGTTTTTGCAAGACTCCAACATCCTCTCAACTAATTTCTTATGTATATTTACTAGGTTAAACACGTGTGTTACACATGATTAACTGTAAAAAAAACTATATAATTCAAATCATAAGTTTATAGATTCATTCATATTTGTTAAAAAAATGATTTTTGACCACGTACATAAAAAAATGTTTTTTTAAACTAATAAGTTTTGTCTCTCTTCCTGAAAATTGACACGTGTCAATTTTATAAGAGAAGTAAACATAGATATATTACCTGCTTATTAATTTTGCAATGCTTATGTAGAGTAACTTTTGTTTTTATTATTTGGCCACATATGTTTCTCTTTTTCGGTTTTGGACACCAGCCTCCTGAAGTGCCGTGTGTTATCCTTAGAGAATTCGATTGGGATGCTTTCTTTCTCTCTTCTTTACTCCGTCTCCGGTGGCTTCATTGATTTATCTCCAGAGAAGCTTTCATTCAAGTTCTCCTCTTCCAATTTTCAAAGGTATTTCCATGTTTTTCAGTGTTTGATTTGCATGCTTTGGATTTTATACTACTGTAGTTGGTTGTAAGATGGGGTCCTTTCTTTCTACGTCTCCGAATTCAGTGTTTGTTTCGCCTAAATTGGATTTTATACTATTCGATTTCTCTGTATTGGGTTTCTGCGTGTGACCGATTTAGTTTGTTATTTCATTTAATTTTTTCTGTCTATTGTTTCTTTGTTGCTGTCCATCATATCTTTATTGGTTTATGGTTTTCTTTTGTTTGATTAAATTTTGCAACTTAAATTGATAATTTTAATTCACTCAATTAGACAACATTAGAGATATGGCTAGGCCCAAAAGCTTTCTAACCGATAGCTGGCCTATTTCTCACTTTGATTTTAGTAAAAAAATTATTGCAAGAATAAAACTAACATAGCTTAACAAAACATAACATAACATAACATAACAGATCAATAGCTTGAATTTGAAGTTAATGGCACAAGATGTAATAGTTCTACTTTAAAATAATCTTTTACAAAATCAGCAGCAAACACAGAATGAAGTGGTTTAATTAACCATAAAGAATAAACAAAAGACATTGTACTCGTGATGCTAGAGATTTCAACCAACACGAGGGTCAACCACTTGTCCCATAAATAGTACAACCCCACTCACATCTTCTCTAACCACAAACAAGAACGGGTGATCTGCCACAAAATCAACCTCAACACCAGGCATTGAGCAACACAAAACCGCAGATGCTGCAGAAGACGCTGCAGCTTCTGAACCTTCTTCATTCACCTTTATAAAAGATTTATGGTGAACACTCTCCACAGAAATTTTTTCACCAAGTGTTGAGTTGACCATTTTGGTAAAGTCGCCAGCATCACTGAATGGCAATACAAGCCCCAATTCCTTCAACATTTCAGAAGCTTCAAATTTAAATGAGATCTTAAATTTTGGTATCAAAAACCGCCCAACTTCTACTTTCTTGTCTGGAATGTGACGGTCAAAAAAGTCAGATGCGGAACCGATTTTCTCAACTAACGATTGAAGGCCGTTTTTTTCATCCGGGAGAAAAAAGTACATTGTGAACTTGCGTTTATCTTGACCTTGTAAATAAGGAAGACCCAGTACAGTGAAATGATCATATTTACGCACCAATTGTTTTTCCAGCGTGTTGGTCATGAATGGAACCTTAACTTTGTTTCCATCAAGGAGGTGGAAGTCGGATCTTTTTGTCATTATCCGGTTAAATTTCTGACTCCATTCTCCTTTGAAGTAGATGGCATTTGCTAAGATTAGCCGGGTGAGATCGTTAACTGCATTAGCTGGAAGAACCTGTTTGATAAGGCCGCATGTTTGCTTTTCAGCCCACAAATTCACTTTATCGGCTACTTCAACCGCCTTCATTAATCATAATAAATAATATGTTAGCTAGATATAAAAAGTTGTAGATACTGTTGACATGCACTAACGGTTATGAGGACCCCAAAAATAAAGGTGTTTATTTATGATCCGGTTTCTGACGTTCGTTTTGTTCCTAAATAATGGTTTTTTATTATTAAATAGTAAAGTCAAACAGTAAAAAATTGAGATCCAACAATTACTAATAGTTTGGTTTAACAAATTGATCATCTTTACTGGAACTTAACATAAACAAACACACACATGTATATATATTTACTGATAGATTAGTTGACAAAGACTTCCATAAGAGACACAAATGCAGGAATCTACAAAAGAAGTATCATACATTATCATCGAATGTAAACCTAAAAAACATGCATGATCTTAAACTTACCACATAAAAGTTTTCTTATTATAAAACTTGAATTAGATTAAAGTATCACATGACATCATAAGTTTAATATAAAAAATAACAGAACTGACCTTGTTCTGGAAATCGACTTCTTTCCAAACGGCTTTATGAACGGTGTCGAGAACCTGTTTGAAAGAAGGTATAAAAGAAAAGGTTTTATCAATCCAAACCCCGTTTGCAATAGACAACACAGGTCCACCGTTAGGGCTTCCGTCAGCAAATATCCAGGGCACAAGATGCGAATAAAGTGAGTTGAGATCATCGGTCGTGTTTGTTTTCAGGAAACCGAGGATCTGATCGCGTGTTTGGCCTCCAGAACCGGCGGCTAATTGACTCAAAACGACATGGATGGAAAGTGGCGAGAAAACAACGTTGGAGTTGTCGTATTTGTTGGTGAGAAGATGGGTTGCGAGTGTGGTTGAGAACTGGGTTTGGTTGCTGATTGATTGTTGAAGAACCATTGAAGCTTTTGGGAGGAAAACCAGAAGAAGAAGAAGGAATATAGTTAAAAGGTTGAGATTGGTTGAACTGCGGAAAAGAGAAGCCATTGTTGGAGTAAATATTAAACAGAGAAGAAACGAAACTATATATGAAGATGAATCAGAGACCCGAGATTCAACACGTGGTTTTTATTCCCTTTATCAATTCCATTAATGCGTGACAAACAATTTTCTCATCCCACCAATCATCTTGTTTCTTTCTTTTTCTACACCACTAAAAATAAACCATATCATCATTAACTTTTGAGTTAATTTATAAAATCGTCCTAGGTTCTAGGTTTAAACAAGTTGTCGCTTTCAACCCAAAATCAAGATTTTCTTCTATTTGTGTCCCGACTAAACATTTAAAAAAATTGTCATCTTGGTCCCTCTTTAGAAAAAAGTCACGTTGACCACTGTTTGAAGAAGGACAAGACTCGCCTCTCACGCTTATGGTTAAAGACATAGGACTGAGAAACAACACCACACAAGATACAGATAAACTTGCTTATTATTGTATTTAAGAAAGCTAACTCAATAACAATAATCCCTCATCATAATCATAACCCTAGACTTGATCATGTTTATATACGCAAGACCCGACTTAGTCAACAACTTATCTAAAACACTAAAAACCCCTTGAACCCTAAAATCCACTTTTAATAGAGTTACATGGGCTGACCAATACTTGTACCCGAGAATTAAATCCAACAGAAGTTTAGGGTAAATTAGTCTTTACTCTAACGGTTACCCCCAAACCTCACTTTCCATCCCTTACTTTTCCAAAAAATTCCAAAATCACCCATCTCTCTCTCTCTTCTATGTATTCCACCACCAAATTGAACCTTTTATGAGTTCATTCTTACCATGTCTCTCTCAAATTTTGCTAGGCTTAGACCGCTTGAATTACATGGTTTTAGCCCTCAAAGCTTTAAACAATCATAGACATTTTAGTTATGATCGATCGAAATGTTAGGATATGAGAACAATACACATGACAAAACATAACAAATCAATAACTTAAATGGACTGAATAAAATTAGTCCAAAAATCAAAACACCAAATATTGTGTTCCTAGCAAAGACAATAATAATAAAAAAAAACCCAAGATTTCAACTATTGTAACAGAAGTAATTCCATTTAGGTTTTGAATCTGCAACAGAACAAATTCTTTTTAGGATTTGAAGCACTAAACAACTTCATCTGGACTCCAAAATTATTCATGTTTGGAGTTATTATTTATTTATTTTATTTGGATTGGATGGGTTTAGGGGATATGAAGTTTGTAGTATGATGGGTTCATATCTAGCGTGATTGTGAATTGGATATCTGAAAATTTTAGCATCTTTCTTTGACTCTAATAAAAAAAAAAAAACAGAATGATGTAAAGTGCCAACATCATAAGTTTATAACAATTCCAAATTATATTTTGACAAGTTTGGTCGTTTAATATAAGTTTCTCCTAAACACAAACCAAATTTAGCATTTTTATAAGCCTTTCTGACCCATCACTTAAACCTTTATAAAACTTATGCTAACCGACCTATCATAAACTAAATTTGTTAAGATGTGATAAAATATTTATCAGTGGCATAATTTTATAAAGGTTTAGTGATTACCAAGGTTTCTTGATACATAATATGATGTGCAAATGAATCACTTTTACATAAACTCTGTAGTTGCATTGACGTAGAAGACTTACAATTGTTTGATGCATTATTTATAGATGTTATTTTACGTTTTAGCTTCAATTCAAATTAAACCTTAATCCACCTGAGATTTCTTAAAAGGATATAAGAGCAAACATCATGACAAAACATAGCAAATAATTAGCATAAATAGATTTAAATAGAATTAATTCAAAGACCGAACCCCAAATATTATGTTCTTAGCAATAGACAAAAAGGACCAAGATTTTAACTACCGTTTCAAGCAACACTAGGGTCAACTACCTGTCCCATAAATAACACAATCCTAGTCGTATCTTCTCTAACCAGAAACAAAAAAGGGTGATCCGCCGCAAAATCGATCTTTTTAGGAATTTCTTTCTCCAGCAACGCACCGTAGGATATTTCATTTAGGGACAGTGCTACTTCTGTACCTTCTTCGTTCACCTCCACAAAAGATTTTTGATGAATGCTTGAAACATAAAGCTTTTCACCAGCTGTTGAGTCAACCATCTCAGTCAAACCATCTTCTTCATCACAGAAAAGCAATTCGAGTCCCAATTCCTTCAACATTTCAGAAGCTTCAAACCCAAGATCTTAAACTTTGGTATCAAAACCTGTCCAATTTCTTTGGTCCATATTGGCATGTCACGATCAAGAAAGTGAGATTTGGACCCAATTTTCTCTACCAGTGATTGAAGCCCATCTTTTGCGTCCGGTAGGATGAAGTACATTGTTAACCAACGTTCATCTTCACCACGAATGTAGGGAAGACCCAATATTTTTAAATCATCGTATTCTATCACAATTTGTGGTTTCTCGGTGGTTATGAAAGGAACTTTAACTTTTGTGCCATCAAGAAGGTGAAAGTCATATTATTTTGTCTTTGACCGGTCAAACTCTTGCCTCCATGCTCCCTTGAAATAGATTGCATTTGCAAAAATGAGCCTCGTGAAACTGTTAACCGCACGAGCAGGTAGTGCTTGTTTGATAAGACCATTTGTGTGGTTTTCAACCCATGAATTCACTTCATTTGTTACCTTATCCGGCTTCGTTAATCAATAAAAAACATGTTAGGTATATAAATAATAGAAGGTGGTTCCCCTAAAAACAACTTTTTTTCCTAAAAACAATCGGAAGAAATCCTAGTTATTCATTTCCTTAATCAATGATCAAGATTGAAAGGAATTCAAATGTAAACAAATAAATAAGGAAAAAGACAATGATGGAAACCCACTTGTTGACTTTTTAAATTTTCCCCACTCTCCTTTAAACATTCATAACTTTTTCATATCACATTATTTTTTTATAAACTTTTTCATATCACATTATTTTTTTATAAAAATTTCACCATAAAAACGAACGTTTTTCTCTCTTTAATTTGAGTACCATTGTGATATACTTTTTTTAAACTTGAAAAATATAGTAAAAACAATCATGTACAAAGTAATTCAGTACAAAAAAATCAAATTTTTTTTAAGACGGCAAAAGAAAAAATAAATATAATACAGTACATATATATTTAGTTGTTTGAGAATACAGCACATGTATAATTAGTTATTTTAAAAATTCAGTACATGAACAACTACTTGTTTTAAGAATATAGTACATGTATATCTAGTTGTTTTGAAAATACGGTACATGTGTATATCTAGTTGTTTTGAGAATACAATACATGTATATCTTGATTTTTTATAATACAGTACATGTATATCTTGGTTTTTAATAATACAGTACATGTATATATAGTTGTTTGAGAATACAGTACAAGTATAACTAGTTGTTTTGAGAATACAATACATGAACATCTACGTGTTTTAAGAATACAGTACATGTATATCTAGTTGTTCTGAAAATACAGTACTGTGTATATTTAGTTGTTTTGAGAATACAATACATGTATATCATGTGTTTTGATAATACAGTATATGTATATCTTGTTTTTATAATACAGTACATTATGTATAGTATTTTGTACTACATTTTTTGTACTAGATTCTTTTGTAGTATATCACCGTACTAGATTTTTTTAAGTTTAAAAAAATATATCACAATGATACTCAAATTAAAGAGAATAAAATGCTTGTTTTTATGGTACAATTTTTATAAAAAAATAATGTCATATAAAAAATTTATTAATGTTTAAAGAAGATAGGGGAAAAGTTTAAAAAAGTCTAACAAATGAGTTTTTACATTAATGTCCCTTCTTGCTTTTTACCTTAAGCAAATAAATGACACATATTTGTTTTTATTGTTTTTACCCAAAATCTTCTTCATATTTAATCCAATCTCTTTTGTATTCATACTAACTTCGACGATGAATAAAATTTTCGTTGTAAAAAATTTTTTGTTTAATTAATTGAAGCCCATGAAAAATAGCCCAAAAACAAATCGCACGTTGCTCAACTCCCCTCAACCGCTCTGGAAATCAGTGACGACCACAGTCTAATTATCAGTCTCCTCTTTGTTAACTCCGCCCCCTTCCGGCGGACGTCTCGAAGCTCCCCTATTTCTTCATATATACCATTCTTCTCCAAATCCTAAGCATTTCTATCTCCGATCTTCACTTCTTCAAAATGCATTCAGCAATTTCTCTCTCACTTTCTTCAGCTTCTCCGATCACCGTCAGATCCTCCGCCGGAGCAGCGTCTTCATCTTCCGACGTCTTCTTCAGTAACAACTTTGCTCCCAGACAGCTCCGGTTTTGTAGCCTCAGAAGAGAAGCCTTCTCTGGATGCAAATCGTCTAGCAATGCTGTTCTGTTCAAGCAATTGCGTTCCAATACGAAGATATCGGCTTCGTTGTCTGGCAACGGTACTCCATCAAAAGGTTTTGATTATGATCTTGTCATTATTGGAGCTGGTGTTGGCGGTCACGGTGCTGCTCTTCATGCTGTTGAAAAGGTAATTCGAACAGATTACCTATCCGTAGTTAAGTACTTAAGTTAACAGATCGCAAGTTTAGGATCGATTAGACATTTACGTTTTATAGATAGGAAATTCAGCTTCATAATCGCTTTCCATGAATTGTTTTTGTGTTCTGGGCATTATATGTATAATGGAGTATAGAATATGTTTTTAGTGCTAGGTAATACACTCAGATGCTGATTTGATTATGTTTCTGTGAAGACTGAGAGTGTGAAATAACATTGTACTTAGTTTAAGTGTTACCGTGTACATAATAATTCATGGAACTACATTCATTGAATCAATGAGCTTAAATTTCCAATAATATCTACTGGACATCCTATAGATCTTTTAGAAACATGTCTGAGTTTTTTATACATCTATGGTTATTTTTGAGTGTTGATTTTTACTGTTTGAAGCTGAGATAATGATTTTAAGCTACCCTATAGCTAGCTGTTCTTTTTGTGATGTTATGTTCTCCCTGCTAATCTGGACTTTCATTTGATTAAACATGAATTTGACATTCACAGGGTCTGAAAACTGCTATCATCGAAGGTGATGTGGTTGGCGGAACATGTGTTAATCGTGGTTGTGTTCCTTCCAAAGCCCTTCTTGCTGTCAGTGGCCGCATGAGGGAGCTTCAAAATGAACACCATATGAAGTCTTTTGGTTTACAGGTATATCTATAACTTGTTAAAAGCATCTTTTTGTAGTTTATAGCGTCAAAATATAGTTTGTCTTTCATATGTGTCTGTCTTTCATACTATCTAAACACTATTAAAAATTAGTCCTCAGCCCGTCTTACTTTATTATATTTTACTTACCTATAATAATTTATGTTGGTAGGTTGCAGCTGCTGGTTATGACAGACAAGCGGTAGCTGATCATGCGGAAAATCTTGCCACCAAAATTCGAAATAATTTAACCAATTCTATGAAATCTCTTGGTGTGGACATATTGACTGGTGTTGGCACTGTTGTGGTAAATCTTGTATTTATGGCTATTTAGATCAGAATTACCATTTATCTTTTCTCATTAAGTTTGCAATGGATTATACAAACACCCTTTGTTCAATTTGTTATGAATATCATTTTAGGGTCCACAAAAGGTGAAATATGGAAAAGTTGGGGGCAGTGAGACAGTTATTACTGCAAAAGACATAATTATAGCTACCGGATCAGTACCGTTTGTCCCTAAGGGAGTTGAAGTTGATGGTAAGTGCTGATTTCTCTTTCCATTTTTCTATTGAAAAACTTTTACTTATAATATGAGCCACAAAAAATGTTTCAGCTATATAATCAAAAGAAAAGGTTTGGAAAAAATAATAAATTTGGATAGTTTTGACTTTTGAGTGAAAATTCTGATTTCTTAGTCATTAAAATCATCCATACTTGCTAAATCTAAGATCCTTAGTAATTCAGAATTTCTAGGAAAAAACGGTTGAATGAATTTAGTAATTTATATAACCTGTATTGTTAGAATAAATACGACTCTGATAAGTAATAACAAATTTAATCAGAAAGAAGAAAGAAACAACTGGAATTATAAGGCTACATGAAATTTTTGAATTTTGATACTGAAATATGAGATGAACAAAGAAGGAAATAAGAAAATTGGTTACTTGTATTAAACACAATTCTGTTTCACTTAAAATTTTTTTGGTTCTATAAGGCACTTGGCTTCCTATTTGGAATAACATCTGAATATTGGACAAAACATAACTGTATTTAATACCTTCATATATGATATATGTTATTGACTCTGCAGGTAAGACTGTTATAACTAGTGATCATGCATTAAAACTTGAGACAGTACCAGAGTGGATAGTTATTGTTGGAAGTGGTTACATTGGTCTTGAATTCAGTGATGTTTATACAGCACTTGGAAGTGAGGTAGGTGGCACTAATCCCTTTTTAATATATTGATTGTGAATTTAAATTAGAATTAATATTTAGGCCTATTTGCCCTTTTTGAGTTTCTCATATTTGACTACATACTGTGTAAATCATTTACGACTATCTCATAATCAATTAAACTCATATAAAGGGACACTGGTTACATGTATATGCTCTGGTGTTGCTTTATTTGTTTGTTATTAATATTAATACATATATTTATTTTTTTTCACCTAGATAATGTATGGTGCACTAAATTGACAAAGCTTCTGATGGTCTCACAGGTTACATTTGTAGAAGCTTTAGATCAATTAATGCCTGGATTTGACCCCGAAATTGGAAAATTAGCTCAAAGGGTTCTCATTAACCCTCGGAAGATTGACTATCATACTGGTGTATTTGCAACCAAGGTTCCTACACGCCTCATCCTTTTCTTTTTGCTATTTATTCTTATTATTATTGTTATTATTATTACTATTACTAATATTATATACTAGGTTCGTACCCATGTATTGTTACATTGGTTGATTAAAAAAATATATCAAATAATGATTTATAAATTAATTATATGTTGATTTTTTGATTAAAGAATATTAAAAAAAAAAACATGTATAAATAACATAATTAACAAACGTGAACAATGGAGGAAATACTATAACTTGGTTTTTGATTCATCTGTAATCAAGAATTTGAAGGAAACTGCAAACGTGAAATTTGAGAATTTATTATCATGGCAGCCAAAGTATACAGTTTTTGAAATCCTTTCCATTTTTTATGTTTGCATTTTATACCATATGAATCTCTAAAATTAAAAAAAAAGGAAACATATTTTTGAAATTTGTCAAAGTTTCCTAAAATAACGAACTCCATAGTTTGAATAAAAAAACACAACACGTGGCAAAGACTTGATAAAAAATTTACATGAGGCATTGACAAGTGTCTCATTGTGTTACTCTTATTATAATAGATATATATGGGTATATAAGGGAAACATCAATTCATCAATGTGTATTTTTTAATTAAGTTATCCTTAACCACAGATCACTCCAGCAAGGGATGGTAAACCTGTAACAATTGAGCTTATTGATGCAAAGACAAAGGAACCAAAAGATACATTGGAGGTGAGTTTGACCATCCTCAAGTCGAACTTTCGAAGTACTTGTAATTCCATCACATATATATTTAATTATTTATACATCTTACCTTTTGTTACAGGTAGATGCTGCTCTCATTGCTACTGGAAGGGCCCCATTCACACAAGGGCTCGGTTTAGAGAACGTAAGTCAACTTATCAATACTACATTTAAGCTGACTAAAGTTTAAAAAACACTCATATTTATTTAATTTTTATTTATTTTTTTGCATTATAGGTCAATGTAGAAACACAGCGCGGTTTCATTCCCGTTGATGAACGCATGCGGGTTATTGATTCGAAGGGCAAATTGGTAATTATCATAATCTATTTCAACATACATTATACCCAATATTTTATGTTTTCTTGACTAATTTTTTGCAATCAGGTCCCTCACTTGTATTGCATTGGTGATGCTAATGGAAAAATGATGCTTGCACATGCAGCAAGTGCACAGGGCATTTCAGGTAAACAATATGTTTTACTTTTAATTTTTAATCACCCATTGAAAAAAAATTATTGCCACCTGTCTGACCTGGCAATCGTGGTTGTAAATTAGTTGTCGAGCAAGTTTCTGGGAAAGATCATGTTTTAAATCATCTGAGTATCCCAGCTGCATGTTTTACTCATCCTGAAATCAGTATGGTTGGTTTAACCGAGGTATGTTATAAAATCTAAAAAATGACAAATAATAATATTTTCTGTTATCAACAGAAATTTTTTCTGAGCAGTTTTTATATTTATTTATTTTTAATTAATTTTGCAGCCCCAAGCAAGAGAAAAAGCTGAGAAAGAAGGATTTGAAATTGGGATTGCTAAAACTAGCTTTAAGGCTAACACTAAAGCCCTTGCTGAAAATGAAGGAGAGGGGATTGCGAAGGTAATTAATTACACATTTTTTGAAAAGATATTTTAGAATTTGTTTTTAAATTTATTATTTTTGTTTTGTTTCGTTAAGGTTACTTAAAGTGGTTACCAATATGTTCAAGCTGTTTTGCTTTTTGTCTGCAGTTGATTTATAGACCAGACAATGGAGAGATCCTCGGTGTTCATATATTTGGCATGCATGCTGCTGACCTCATCCATGAAGCATCCAACGCTATTGCTTTAGGAACGCGTATACAGGTTTGAATTTATCTACCATTGGAGTTGTATTTCAAACATATATAGGAGAATCTTATATAAAGATGCTAATTCCAACATTTTCTCCTAAAAATGGATGGTCGATTCTGTTATAATATATTATTATTATTTAAAAAAAATAGAAGAAATAATGGTTTTGATTAGTCAACTTATTAAATAAAACTCTCTTATTAGCTAACTTTGACTAAATGATGCTTTTATTAATGTTTTTATTAATAGTTATTTTATTTGTATTTATTTTTATTTTTATTTTTTTATTATGTATACATACTAAAATTGATAATACTTTTTAATCATGTAGGACATCAAGTATGCTGTTCATGCCCATCCAACCCTGTCTGAAGTGATTGATGAACTATTCAAATCAGCCAAGGTGACCTCTTCATCCATATTATGTATTATCTGTGCAAGAATTGTTTTAAATAAAATTAGAAACACAATTTCAACTCACTTATATAAAGAACAGGTCAAACGAGTAAAAACTCAAAAAGTAGTAAAAAAATGAAACGCATCAAATTAATAATATGGGTTAAACAAACCAAAACCAAAACCAAAACCGCCTGATCTGCCCACTTCGCCACCCCTACCCTTGACAATAACTAATAATGCATGTCGTTGTGAAGGTTAAAAATGAAATTTCTAGTCCGGTTGCTGAACCAGTTGCAGTCTAAAGCTCGTTGATCGATTTTATGAAGACGTTGTGGATTATTGATTGTGGATTGTTTCCTATGCGGTGCGGAGACATTATTCGGAAGCACAGGCTTGGTTAACTATCAAGTGATTATATTTTGCGATTTTTGTTATTTGAACATGCTAGATTATGTTATACAGAGAACATGGAATTCTGTAATAAGAGAATATAAAGAATTTTAACCAAGGAAACCAATTTGATTAAAGTTAGGGTTAAACTTGTCAAATTACATTATCCCACTTTTTCAAAGTTAGATTATAGTAGAACTGTATCAGTAAGCAGAAAACCAGAATCATAACGGTATCTCATATTTTAATACCTTTGTTCAGTGATCTTTTTTTATAAAAAAAGAACAACATGAAAATGACCATAGTTAACTTTTATTTTTAATTCCACTTTTTTAAACATATTTAAATGTATTTGCAGTTGGGTTTTAGATCTATCCCGTTACTCTTACCGTTATAGAGCTCTCAAAGAACGTAAATTTAAAATTTCATAAAACTATACATTGTTCCATATTCGGTTTCAAACCCAATAAAAACCAAACCAAAACCATTATAAGACTGAACCAAATTAAGTATTTTGTTTTTTTTTTTTGGCTCAGTTTGTAACTTAAACTGTTTGTTTTTAGTTGTAAAATTTTCAATTGTTTTAGGTTTAGTTTGTAACTTGAACTGAATAGGTTTTTGGTTTTCAGTTGTAGAATTTTCAATTGGGTTCAAACCGAATAAACTGACTTTGTTCATATATCCTATTACTTTTAGCACATATTATTTATAGCACATATTATTAAAAAATCCATAAGCAAAGAAAACTTAGTTAACCTCACTCGATGCTCCATACTCACCTTACTCCACTGCGAACGTAGGATACTCTTAATTACGACTTGAATCTCGAGATAGGAGTTTCATTCGGCAACCTTATTGGAATGTGTTGAAATTGATGCATGAATTTAAGACATTTTCAATTACTATATGAATGGGCCAAACCGAAAGAAATGTGATGTTTTTAGTGTAAAACAATACAGTTTCGAGCGCAGTTTAGTTTTTGTAAAAGATAGAAATTCAATAATCATACTAAAGAGAAGAATCTCGGTGTAAACTGTGATTTAAAAAAGATAATATCTTATAAAAAATTAAGAATATTAAGAAAGTGAGAATCTTGACAATATTCAACATGTAATAACCAGAATGAAGCAATTAACTGCATTTATCATGTAATCATATTGCACTCTATTGATAGTGTTCCAATAATACAACTACGACAACGGTCGTTTATTACACAATTCAAATTTAGGTTCAATACCGAACATTCAGTGATGAAAAATATATGTTTCATTAAAGCAAACCAATGAATGTCAAAATGCATCCATGCAAAACACTTATCTAGGAAAAATATCAGATATTGAAACATCATTTAATGACATTTGAGATGAACCTGGTCTTGCTTTTGGTATATTTGGGTTTCCAAAATCACTACTTCCCGTTGAAGAACTATACTCATGAAGTAGTGGCTTTTCGGGACTAACATTAGTTTGCATTAAAAATGCAGGTTCTGAAGGAGCCGGAAGCGTGATAGACAAGCTATTAAGCATATTAACCACTGTCGCCATAGTTGGTCTATCATTAACATTTTCCTGAACGCATAATAAACCGATGTGAATACTTTTAAAGATGTTGCGCAATGAACCTTCTCCTGTCTTCTTTAACGTGGGATCTATCATATCTGACGTCGTTCCATTTTTCCAGCTTTCCCATGCCTGGTTAAAAGGAATAACAAGTTTACTTTCAGGATGCACATTATTAGATTTATAATTATTGATTTTTAAGGGAACTATTTTTTCAAATATGAAGTGTAACTTACAAAGCCAAGAAGATCTTCCATGTTCTCCCCATTCTGAAAATACTGATTCTTTTGACCTGTTACCAATTCTAGTACTAAAACTCCAAAGCTAAAGACATCTGATTTTACAGAGAACAAGCCATGCATGGCATATTCTGGTGCCATATAACCACTACAAGAAAGCAAACAACTGCAAAACATTAGCACTTGCGATATTGCATGTATGTCTTGACTAATTTAGACTAATCGAGTAATAGAATCTCTATAAATTCAAAAGATAACCTCGTAACAAAATTAGGCATTGTATAATGTCGTTTAGAAGCCATAATCATGCATGCTAGGTAAAAAGTGCAAGCTACAAGGCATTATATATTTTTATTGAACATCATACTTTTCAAACAAAAAGAAAAAGTGGCTAGGTTTTCCCAATATTCTTGTAAATATATGGTGTTAACAAAACTTACATTAATGTTTTAAGGTAATTAACAGTCACGTACAAACACGTAAAGAAGCTTTGCTTCTCTGGAGGTTCAATACAGGACAAAGGCGTTTAAAATAATAACTTGGTGATACTAACAGCTGACCACTAACAGGCGTTAAAAAAACGTAAAGAGCAAATTGGTAGTAACGTGCAATTGCAATTTATAAAAGTTTATGTGTTAAAAAATTGTTCAAATTCATTCATGAAGTATATATAACTAAACAAATTCTAATAATATTGTCGTAATAAATTATATTATAAGGAATCAAGCTTACTAGGTTCCAACAATTCGATTTGTGTTTCCTTGACTTTCCTCAGGTTTGAACAACCTTGCCATGCCAAAATCCGCAATTTTAGCATTCATCTCTGCATCTAATAAAACATTACTAGCTTTTAGATCACGATGAATTATCCTTAGACGTGAATCTTCATGAAGGTATAAAAGTCCCTTTGCAACACCGTTGATGATATTGTATCGCTTTTCCCAATCAAGACTTGATTGTTTAGTGGGATCTGCAAGCACCACACATGAAAATGGTGGTATATATTAGTTACATTTGAAAACAACAAACCATCATTTTCTACTCATTTTAAATTTTACATACTTTCATAGTTCTTTCCATGGGAAAGTGCTAAGAATTTGGATCATGTTATTTGTGATTTGGTAAAAGAGAATTTCCTAAACATACATACACAAGTGGGAACAAAAGTTGTAATGTATTAGCTATAATGCGTTTTATCCGATGCAAATTGTGTAATTGAAAAAGAGATTGTCTAATTAGGAATTTACCAAATAAAAATTGATCAAGGCTTGCATTTGGCAAGTACTCATACATCAGAAGTCGTTCCCTTCCTTCTATGCTGAAACCAAGCAGCCTAACCAAATTACGATGTTGAAGCTTCGCAACTAACAAAACTTCGTTCTTGAATTCTAAATCACCTTGTCCTGAATCTTTAGCTAACCTCTTTACTGCTACTTCACGACCGTCTTCAAGCTTACCCTGTATATATATATATCATATAAAATATATTATATGAAGATTGTTAATTTTTGGAAAATAATGTCTAGCAAGATTAAGTTATCTACCTTATAAACAGCTCCAAATCCACCTACTCCAAGCTTATTTTCTTGAGAAAAATTATCCGTTGCGGTTTTCATTGTACTAAAACTGTACTGCAAAGAATCCAGGGTGTCCATTTCAAAAGTTTCAGCTAGTAGAGAAAGAAAGAGTTAGAGAATTCTTAAGAAGACGATTCTTCGCTTATCAAGTTAATCACAATACTAACAAAAAGTTCTATGTATTAGTATGGAGTATTGTGACTATAATAATATAGATTTCACTTGTCAATTTGTCATAATATAAAGCATAATTGTACGTGTTTCTTTGTGGCTATAAGAACCGCACACATCAAATATAAGGACCCACATCTATACCGTGCTAACCAACTTGATTAGTTGATCATTTCTCATTGTGACTATTGGTTGTTTTAGTGTTATCAACCGATATTTTTGTTTATTAGATTAACATTTTACTAAGAAATAACGTTAGAGATTAAACGAGTTAGGTAACGTAGGAGTGCGAGATCGATTTAATTCAAAATGTTATTTGGTTTTGGGTTTTATATCTAAGCCTTGGGCTTAGTTTATTAATTGTAATGTAACTTGGACCAGATTAATAGTATTGGGCTTAATTAGTTAATTAAAATTGGCTCACAAATAATTGGAGATTGGGTTTTGGAGCCTATGAAAGGTTTCTATGTTTGGCATCTCAAAACGACCGATCAAAAACACACACGTATTGAAACATGCGTATTCAGATGGTTATAAAGCATCCTTCGACCAAGAACATCAAATATTCAATCGCGTGAAACACGCGAAATAGGTTTATCTAAAGTGTTTGACGATTCAGAGATAATCCAGGAGATTCGATCAATTATGTTCATGAAGATCCAAATCTACAAGCAATGTTTGCTTCATTGTTTATGTTCAATATTTTACATCCAATTTACAAAAGTGACTTGGTCTAAGGTCAATTAATTAAGTAACTTCAAACACGGAATGTGGGTAGCTGAACATTTGGAGATCGTGGGAGAGCATGTGGTTAGTTTAACTTTTTAGTTTTTATTTGCTTTTATAAGCAACTTGGTATAGCAACCTTTCTCCTAGTAAGAGAGTACTCTACAATTTATGTTTTCTTCTCATAATGTATATCACTATTAATATAAAACTTTGTCAGTATTCTTTATGAAAAGGACCATGGGATTTGGATATGACTCAAGGAAAGAAGCGCATGTCACAACCTGGTTGTGTTAAAGTACAAAAAAAATATGTGAAGAAGCCAAAAGTCCCCGATTGGGGTCTAGCCTCGATTGTGTTATAACTTGTGTGACTCGTGTTCGTGTTGTGGGTAGAGGGGTGACCTCCGGCTCAGATCCGAGATCATCATCACCATAGCCTTCATCGGGTTCCTCGTGCATATGTGTGTGTATGCAAAGAGAAATTGATAGTGTGAGTGCAAGATTTCTCCTCTGAAGGAGCTAGCTATGTGCTTCATATGTTCATCCGGAGAGGATTTTTTAGTTCCTCAACTTTCTAAAGGCTTTGCCTTCTTTATATAGGGAAGTTAATGGCCCTCCCATTTTATGGACTTTGTTATTTATGAGTTTGTTGGGCTTTAATTGACATGAACTTTTTATGGACTTATCACGAGTGGGCCACGACCCATTCAATATGGTGGATCAACAATATGCAATATATAGATACTTATTAATCACAATAAATTGGCGACAATGGAAAAGCTAACCATATGACGCCTTAGTGATAATACACCACAACGTTGTTTACTTATATATTATAAGGGCTCAAGGTGACCTGGAAGTGTGAAGGATTCAGTTATGAATAACCAGCAAACTTAAAACAGTGAAGGATAAGGTTTTTTTTTTCCAGAATAGTAATTTGGAGAGTTTAAAGTGGATAATAGTTTTTTTTCTTAAAAAAAACGAAAATAGTAAAACTCCTATTCCGAATAGCGGTTTCTTTACAAGAAAATGTGTGACATTACAAACTAACAAAGAAACCCGTATTCAGAATAGCGGTTTCTTCTTTACTTACATGTGTTGTTTTACACAATGCTTGAACGCCGGAACATTTAGGATCCCAAGGGGTATAACGCGGGAAATAAGAACGATCCTCTCTCTGATTCTTCTCTGCTAGAATTTCTCCAAAAATCGATGTTTACTAACAGCGCCCCAAAATACAAAATAAATTGTATTATTAACGGTTGAACATATTTTTCATACTTGACAGGGTTAAAATCCTCATAAACGTAATGTGTTAATTGCATAGAGTTTAGATCAAGACCGATAAGTATCTAGTCATTTATAGTCATTGATATTGGAAGATAAATATAATCAACCTCCCATTGTGGTGGGAAAAATTGTTCATGACCAGTTGCAATCGAAACAACGAATGTATCATCGGGTTGTAGTAAAACAACACAAATGACTTTAAAAAATAACAAGAGGTAACTTTCTTTGAGTGTTTAACAAAAAAAGTTCAAACACATTACTTAGGAGGTTCATATCTATCTCATCGGATAACCAATTAACGAGAGAATATGTTCGTTTGGAAGAGTGATGTAAAATTTAACATACCACAAAAATTGAAACATTAAAAAAAAAACATCATCTTACGTTAAAGTTTACAAAAACATGGTTTTATAAATAATTTTAACAAAACCTTTTAAAAGTATGTGTCAAAAACAAATTAAGTAGGGGGTCAAAAGGAAACTTCAAACGGCCGTTAATGCAAGTAAAGAAGAAACTGTTATTCGAAATAGGGGTTTCTTTGTTAATTTAAAAAGTCCCACTTTTTCTTGTAAATTAAGAAACACTATTTAGAATAGGAGTTTCCCTATTTTCATTTTTTTTTTTAGAAAAACCCTCCAAATTACTACTCTGGAAAAAAATTTGAAGGATAAGTGGTAGTACTTATTAGAAGATACATCATTTATGTACTCTTGTATAATTAGCCTTTGTATAGGTAAACTCGATCTAT
>WOUH02000002.1:5053211-5063808 GCA_009936405.2 Stevia rebaudiana
TGATTAACCGTCATCCCAATGCTTTTAACGTTATTTTCACGAAATAAGTAAAATAACGTTAAAACTAGTGCAATTTTGGGTTTCTAGTGCAATTTTCACGAAATAAGTAAACTAGTGCTCCGAAAGAGACCCCCGGCTTCATTGATATATCTTACCATATATCAATGAAGTTAAATTTGGGTTTCTCTTTAAATAGAAATCAACTCTAATACTTAATATACATAGAGATATAACATCTTAAGTTTGTTAAACAAGCTTATTGCAAAGCAGAAAAAACATATATCAATTAGATAGATACATAACTACGGCATAAACATACTATAATTACCTAATTGTTGTTTCTTGTTGTACAGACACAAGACACTCATCAATTTCATTTAAACTCCCATAAAGACAAGTTCGGTAATTTGCTATAACAGATCAAACAGCTAAAATGGATCAGCAAACTAGCCACTGACAGCATCTCAGATCAGTCAACCTAAAATAGATCTAGATCAACCACATCGAGACCACAAAAGATCGAAAAGAATCAGAATATTCTCCTAATAACTAGCTGCAAGATCAGAAACAAATAATCGAATTCCGTCCCAATCACACTTCATCAGCTATATGAACACTATCAACTGAATCACAAACAAAACCAGTCAATTACCGTTGTTCACAGGTAAATCGGTAATATCCCAATTTCAACGATAACAAACAATTCAATCAATCAGATCATTAATTTAAACAGTTAATAAGATGAGATCAGTTCAATTACCAAGGAGCGTAGAACTCGACGAGAGCGCCGCGATCTTGACCGACCTCCTTCTCGAAGTTATCTTCCGTTAGAACGACGACATCGGCGACGGCCGGCGAGACGAAGAAGAAGATAGCTAGGGTTGCTAATGTGAAACAGATCGATGATCTCGACATAATTTCTTTGGGTAGTTGTTGAAATGAATCGGAGAGAGAAGGGTTTAAATGGGTAGATTTAAAGTGAGCGTGAGTTAAAAGACTGAGTCTGTTGTACGTTAAGGTTTAGGATTCCGTTAATGACTTCAGATCTTTCTGTTAGTCAATATCTTTCTTCTCAAGAAAAATAACAGCTTCCAGATTGGTATAAAATATGAATAATAGTAGATCTATAAGCGTGAAAATGTAATAGTTTTAGTTAAAGACGCATTAATAAACCTTGAAGGATCGATTAAGATTAGAATACAGTGTTCATATAGAATTTGGTCTGAAGAACTTAAAGAAAACTAAACTACCTATGGTCTTTGACTAAAATGGAATCATTTGAATTGAATGAGTTGAAACCTTTTTTTCAACACTTGAAATAGAATTTGAGTTTGGATGTTTGTTGCCAAAATTTTGGTTTATGTTGAATTAGCTATGATTTGCTTTACGATTTAGAATGAGCAGATTAAAAATGATTATAAAGTTGTATCTTTCTTACAATATTATCTAGGGTAGTAGTTCCTCCAGACGTATAATTTGGACAGAGAAAACCTTCTAGGGAATGTGTAGATATAGCTTAGATTTGTGTTCAAAACTTATATTTATCATACCTACAGTGAAACTGTGTATGTTATGGTTTTACTCTATTTGATGTCTATGTGTAGTTGTATGATGTTATATTTGCTCCAACTTACTCTTTTACCATTATGTTTAGTACATCTTTGTGTAGTAATGTTTGTTTACCTATAGTTTGTTTTGGAGCTGAGTTTTCTTTGAAATAAGTCTATCTTTTTGTATAGATATAGAGATGTAAGGTTTGGATGCATCTCACCTTTCACATATCTTA
Organism: Stevia rebaudiana; assembly: GCA_009936405.2. Taxonomy (NCBI): domain Eukaryota; kingdom Viridiplantae; phylum Streptophyta; class Magnoliopsida; order Asterales; family Asteraceae; genus Stevia; species Stevia rebaudiana. The sequence continues at coordinate 5,054,998 of WOUH02000002.1, forward strand.
TTTATGACTTCATATAAGTGCTTTACCATGTTAGTATGTTGTGTTCTTCATCGCATTGGTTTTGTGTTTATTTTCATTAATATGAGTGATTCAATATGTCAATGTTGTCTAGGGATTTTTTTTCTTCAATTTGACGAAATATGTTTATTGGTGCTCATAATCCAAATCATTATACAGTATTTTACTTTAATTTGATGAAATAATTTTGTTCGTGTTCATCATCCAAATCAGTATTTAGACTCTTATACCACTTATCTTCGATAAAAAATTTCAAGTACATTTTACAATACATTAACTATTCCTCCTACGTGGTTTCCTGCTTGTAATAACCAACTCATATACATAAATTAGTTTTGAGAAACAAGATCCCTAAAATTGAGGCTAAGATTACTTAAGCTTGGTTTCCATATAATGTACTTTTTGTATATGTTGTTGTGAGGAAATTATATGTATGGCATACAATTAGAAATGTTTCCGGTCACATTGCGCTAAAACATATCCCAATTTTTTTTTAATACAAACCTAAAACCTTTTTCTGTTCATCATAACACATTCGAGCATGTCTCATTCGGTCGATCGATTCGGAGTCTCTCAAACAACTTATGATGACCCCTTGTTAAAATCTTCGACTTCAACAATATTAGTTAAACCAATTACAAATTCAAATGACACAAATACATGTAAGTTAAGGGCTGTGTTTGTTAATATTTGTCAGAGGTGTTTCTTATGTCCAAAAGGTTGTGTTTTTACGTCTTGCCTAAAAACACAAACGCATAAATGTTTTGTAAAATTTTGTTAGAAATACTGAAGTTATTTGTCACCGTCTAACCTCAATATAGTTCATAGGGACTGATGGCACAAATCAGGGTTTTGAACCAAAATAATTCAGACTGAAACTAAATTAATCTGAGTTAAAAAAAGTTAAAACTGATTAGTGAACAACCGGTTTAGAACGAGTTTGACGATTGGTTTGATCATGTTGAAACCGTGCTATGGTTTGGGCTTTTACCGAATTATAAATTTAAACCGGTTTCAAATCATAGCATTGGAAAAAAGAAACCGACCGTTTGGATCGGATAAAAACCGGGTTGAGAATCAGGCGGGTCTACTTTTCGGTTTGTAGGGGTGCTTTCATCGGTTTTGAGCTTTCATGCTCATCCCATCAAAGAAATAGAATTAGGGTTTTAACTTTGCCCCAAATTGAATAATTTTTCGAAGGTGCATACTACTCCGTCTTTCAATCTCTTGCATACTAACCAGTATCCAGCTAAAATTTGAAGTCTTCAACGAATTATCACACATATAATATTGATTTTGGTTTCTGAGCCTGAGCGTCAACCCCATTCTAATTCCAAGCTATGGCTCAACCCAATAACGTAAGTTTTCTTCTATTCGTCTCCTTTCAACATTATAGTAACAGATTCTTTTCATGATTCGGGATTCACAGATTTCATTTTGTTGTTATGATTTGCTAAATTACGATAGTATCAATTGCTTTATGTAGACTGCTGGAGTTGACAACACTTTCAGACGGAAATTTGATCCAGAAGAGTATTTACAACGCGCTCGTGAACGCGAAGAAAAGGTGCATTTACTGATTGCTGGTTTATTCGATTTTATTATTTTTTTAATCTGATTTCTGCTGATGGCTAATGTTTTGTATGCATTCAGGAATTGGAAAGCCGTTCTAAATCTAAATGTAAGTAAAAGAGTTCAATTTTTGTCACATATTGCCCTAGAAAGATTACATGTTACACATTAAAATTCATTAGTGAAAATAGTTCTATGATGAGATAGAACATGAAGTTTATGTATAAAAAGGAAAACCTGCATTTTGTTTATCGACATTTTACAGCAACTGTTTTAACCATATCAACCATGTATGCAATTATGCATATACAAACTGATTTTGATTGCATTTCTAAAGTATGAAATTGAAATTTAATTGCAGCAAAAGGACCACCGGTGCAAAGAAAACCCTTGAAGCATAGGGATTATGAAGTGGATCTTGACTCTCGCCTTGGAAAGACTCAGGTTATTCAGTTACCATTTCTTTCAAAATATCGTTTGTGGCTATTTTTTTTCAGAAGTTATGACACTTAGGTTTTGTAATATGGGAACTGAAGAGTGTTTTTGTGTTCATTGATCAACTTAAAGATCTTTTTATGAGTTGAGATTAGCTGATGTTGTTTGGTACCTATTGTAGCTACGTGTATGAAGTATAGTAGTTGCATAAATGTAATTCTGGAGTCATCTTGCATATAATAAGTAATGCAAATGTTGCCTCTGGTTTATGGTCCCATATAACTTCTAATAAATGATTTAAAAAAAATGCCACGTGTCATTTATCTTGGCACTCAATTTTAATTGTTTTTCTGATGATTGGTTTTTATTTTGATTCTAATTTTTTAGTGTTTCATTCACAGAACTTTAAATTTAAAAGTTGTGATAATTTATATTTAGTATAAATATATAATAGTTCTACATTATATTAATTGCTTTAAATCCGAAATTTCAAATTTTAGAATTAATCATTTATTTTAAGTTTTTACGTTTATTTTATATTTATTTACATGTAACAAAATATTTCAGCTATAAAGTTTATGTTACAAATTATAAAATTATATCCTTTTTATCATACAACCCCGTGGATTACATGGGTCTATAACCTAGTATTCAGTATGTTACTTTCTTTACGGTGTAGTTAATTATAAATGATGGTGTTATACTTATACTAACATAATGATTTTTTTCTTGCTAATATATATAAATGACATTTGTACTGATTCCATCTTTCTTTTCTTTGATAGGTTGTCACTCCAATTGCACCCTTGAGTCAGCAGGTATGTTTTTTAGATCATGTTTCTAACTAACTTTTGAACCAATCTGCGCAAATGTGAGATCTGGCGAAACCTTTTTTCAAATGTTTACTAAGTTCATATAGAATTAAGTCTCTATATGAACATTAACATTTGAAGACAATTGTAACAAAATTTCACTCACACCATTCTCATAAAATGCTATCATCATGCTGTTGTTGTCTTTGATGATGCAAAACCAGTTCAAAGTTGAAAGGTCAAACTTTAACAGATCAAATAGTCTACAAAAACACAAGAAATCAGAATTCTACTGATTTAGCTAAATAGTTCACATAACTTTAACGGTCAAACCAAAGAATTTTTAAAAGGTATAAAGTAAAAAATTTGTTAATTAATATTCTGCATCAGCAGCGAGTAGTCCACATTCCACTTTTAAGACTTTTTTGCATTCTCCTTGTCATCAGCCTAATAATGTTATGAAGTCTAATCCATTAAAATTGATTACAAATTGCAGTTTTCTGTTTGTTTTAAAATACATGTGTCTTGTTTTTTTATTTATGCATATAAACCGCAACGTCTTTATTTTTGGTTCCATTGTGCTGATTAATAACTAATTCAACATTTTGATTTGGAGTTTGTTTCTACCAAATTTCTTTAATCTTTTAAGAAAAAACATTATTTTTCTATTAAATCTTTTAAATTATTTCATACCCATCTATCTAACCTCCCTACTCAATTTACCCACTCGGTTTAGAATACAATAACTATATTTTCATCTCTGCATGCAAATTTCAGTTAGAATCCATAAATTGTAGCAGCAAGATATAATCTAATTCTATGCAGGCTGGATACTTCTGTTCTGTTTGTGAATGTGTAGTGAAAGATTCCGCAAACTATTTGGATCATATCAATGGAAAGAAGCGTAAGTAACTACCATAATTTAAAAAATAATAACTATTCTGCTGTCATAAATATTATTTTTTTTATTAATTTATCATCTGACACAGATCAAAGAGCCTTGGGAATGTCTATGCGCGTAGAACGGGCATCTCTTGAACAGGTAAAGATCTAAACATGCATTTATATTTTTATTTATGTATTTATTTATTAATGAGTAAACTTCTCTTTTGCTCCCTGTGGTTTGCACTTTGTAACCATTTTCATCCATTAGTTTGAAAATTGCCATTTGCCTCCTTGACCTATGATTTTTGTCCCCGTTTGCTCCAATTTATTAACACCGTTAATTTTTTCTGTTAAATGAAGGGCATTTTAAAGTTTTTACAATTAAGGACTAATTATGTAATAGTATCAAATTCATTAAGGGACTAGATATGTAATATGTTCAAATAAAATAATTACCTACCCCTCCCCCTCCTTCTTCACCGTCATATCTAACCCCCCATCCACTCACCACCACCACCGCCACAACCAGTGCAAAATCAAAGACCTCAAACACCCTTCCCCTCTCTATTTTCCTGTCGAGAATCGCCATCAACAACTACCGGCTTGTCTTCACCATCACAACACACGTCACAGGCACCTCCGGCACCGCCATCACCGTCACAACCACCTATGTACCGCCATCGGCATCACCGTCACAGCCACAGCCACAGCCACAGCCACAGCCACAGCCGGCACCGCCCCCATCACCGGTGCGGTTCCTTTTGATTCGAAACAACCCTTCAAAACCTCGCCTCTGTTCCATCGGTTCTTCCACAGAAAAGATCTAGGTTTTATAGTTCATCTTCGTCAGTTCGCTGTCACACACACCACCTCTATACACGTCACAGCCACCACCACCCCCATCTGATTTAGGGCTGGTCGTTTGCAGACGGGTTAATCCAGAGAAGATGAAGGGGGCAACGGTTGATTGTGGTGATGTAGTCGCCATTTGTGGGGGTGGTCGCTGTCGATGGGGCGGTCGCCGACTGTGGGGTTGTTTTCTGATTTTGAGCCTTACGTCTTGAACGACAGGGAAGGCCAAAAGGGTGGGGATGGGAGGGGTTGGGTTTTAATTAGTTTGAATATGACAGAAATAGTCCCTCTTTATTACCCAATGTGATAAAATTACACAATTAGTTTTTAATTGTAAAAAGTCTAAAATGCCCTTCAATTAATAGAAAAATTTTAACGGTGTTAATAGATTGGAGCTAACGGGGACAAAATGCATTGATCATGGAGGCAAATGGCAATTTTCAAACTAATGGATGAAAATGGTTACACAGTGCAAACCACATGGAGCAAAAGAGAAGTTTACTCTTTATTAATATTTGGCCAAATAAGTGGAACTAAAGATCCACATATTGAACTCAATTAAATTTATTGTTGTGTCCCATGCTATTGAACATTAAAAGCTTCAAACGGAGTTTAGGATCTAATCGAATCACAAGATTACGTCTGTTTGAAGTACATATTTTCACTAAGTAATTTATTTTTTTGTTTAATTCTTTGCTTTTTATGTGGACAGGTTCAACAACGATTTGAAAACCTCAAGAAGCGCAAAGAGACGGGAGCGTTTACTGAACAAGGTACAACCAGCTCGGATTGAAATTGGATTGCGATTTTATAAAAAGATATTAAAAATCTGGACAAAAAATGTTTTTGACCAGATTCACAAAAAAACAACCCATTTTTTAAAATCCAAATTTGGTTTAACTTGTAATGCTCTTTGTCGCTTTTGTTAGATCTTGATGAGAGAATCTTGAAGCAACAACAAGAAGAGGAGGAAAGAAAGCGTCAAAAGCGAGAAAGGAAAAAAGAAAAAAAGGTTGGTTTTTTATTCCTTGCTTAAATAAAGCAAATGATATAGATTTGCGGTTTTTAATAGCTAATTATTCGTTTATAAAATCAGTATGGTGTCGATAAATATTGCGTGTGTTTTGTTTTTGAACAGAAAGAGAAGGCAGCAGAGGAGGAAATCGAAGAAGTAGACCCTGATGTTGCAGCTATGATGGGTTTTGGAGGTTTTGGTTCATCCAAAAAGTAAAAAAAAATATAAATTAATTATTTTGGGTTGTGATGATCTTGACAAATGAAAACTGCAACAGGAAGTTGTTATGTAAGTTAAGTGTAACTCATCTTATTTTATGCCTTATGTGACAAAACTTTTGGATTTTTTTAGTGTTTTTGAAATATAGATGTTACTTTACAGTTTACAATATAAACTAGATTATATGTCACATCAAAATCCTTAGAGAATGGGGTAAGCTGGTTTTCCTAAGTAAGTATGATTATTGTTAGCTTCAAAAGTTTGCATCAAGTTTAATATAAACAATCAAACATACGCATCAAAATCTTGTATAGAAGTAAGGTCTGGAAATGGTAGACGGTCTAAAAATATAAATATTGTTATTATTATATTATGTAATATTTGACCAGCATCTACTTAACAGGCTTTATATGTTTTTAGATAATAAAACATGTATGAATATAAAACAACAATACAATACTACATAATATAATGATAATAATATTTATATTTTGACCAGCATCAAAGTCTTGTAGAATACTCCATTTTTTAAGTATCCAACTTGAAGGTTTTGAAGCCGGTTGAGAATGGTATTAATTTACATCATCTTTGTTAAACATTTTATCTGGAGCCGGTTGAGAATGCATCAATATTATTTAATGAAATACTTTTGAATAATGTTATATCCAATTGAATTTGAATTATAAATGACAATGAAGTTAGACTCACCAACTTTAAGTCACCAACTAAATTGAATTTCAATTTAATGCAATTCAATTCATGAAAGTAGCGATATCTCTTTAAATCAATGCACCAATTCAATTTAATGAAATATTTTTTAATAATTCGCATTGCATTTATGAAACAATGCAAACCTAGGAATCATTTAATTAAACTATAAATGAAATGTTTGGGTGGAAATCCGTTTGGCCAATGATATAAAATTTGTGACTTTTCGTTAAGTTTTCAACACAAAGTAACATGCTTGTGTAAATGAACGATTTTCATCATACAAGCAAAGTTGTCCTCATTTCATTAGAAGTCCTCCTTTTAAGTATAAAAAGCATAAGCATACAAACATAATCATAATCATTTTGACTCAATTTCTATAAATTTTAAACAACATACAAACCTTGGAATCATTTAATTAAACTATAAATCTTGAGATACAGTCGTTTTATACACATATTGACGGAAATCTTCAACGTCAACATTAGTTGGAGATGGTAACTTTATGGAGCATCCTCTAGACTTTGGTTGCGATGTTTGTGATGGCATGGGACTTGTGCATTTGTCGCGATACTGTCCACGTTTTTTTACACCTACTACATATATTTGATTTTTTTTTCCTCGCCACGTGATGGTATTCGATTCACTTCACGAGAACGTCCGGCTTGTCTTTTTTCCATATGTGGTAGTTTAACAGTGATTAAGCCATCAGGAATCTCCAAGTCCGGTTTATTTGGAACGGGGTTAATCGACCTTCATATGTGCTTTTGTAAGTGTCGTTAGTAAACCAATTCATTGCCTACCGACTACAATCAGTTTCTTTTAAATATCGTGAAACAACAATAACGTGTCTACAAGGTAAACCGGAAATTTGCCATTGACGACAACTACATGTTTTTTTCTTAAATTCACTAAATTTTTCTTCATACCACCCACAACTGAAAAACGGAATTCATTAATACCACGATCTTCCCACCTCATAGATTTTTTAATTATCTTACGGATTTTATTCTCCGCCCAATTAGTAAGAGAATGGTTGTTTGTATTTATTCAAAAATATTTTAAATAGTTAAAAATAAATAACAATATATATATATCCAATCAATTTTTACTTAGGGGCTGTTTGTTTGAATCTGAATGAAACCATTCAGATCTGAATGGCTGAATCATTCAGATTCAGAGCGTTTGTTTAAGAAAAGCACACATCTGAATGAGATGAAAAAAGATCTGAGCGAATCAGATCTCATGGAACGCTGAATCATTCAGCCAAAGCCTTGGACGTGTCTACCCTCATCCTGCTCCGACCAACTTCGACCACCCTCGCTCTTTCCCACCAGCCTCACCTTATCCGGCAAACCACACCAGGTTCGATTTCTATTTTGTTTCTCTGCTGAATCTCTGTTTTGTCTAATCGATTTGTGTTTGGATGATTTATGCTCGATTTCTATTTGATGCCGTATAATCGATTTCTGGATAATGTTTTGTTACTAATCTATTTTCCATTTGATGTCCTATAATCGATTCATGTGTGATGTTTATGCTAGATTTTTGTTTGATGTTGTATGCCTGATTTTGATTTTTGGTTCTCGATTCTGGATGGAGACGCTTTTGAAGCTTGAAATGAACACCAAGTTTTTTTAATGCTTTTTTTATTCAAATCCAGAACTTTGGCATTGTTTCTCACTTTCTTGTCATCATGCCACTTATGGAACTTGCTATGTTAATCATGTCATTGTTTGGGCATTCTTCAAGTTCTTCAAGATTTGATATTGTTACTGCAATGCTCCTTTATTAAAGAATCAAGATGATGGGTATTTTAATAATAGAATCCATTTGATTTTGGACCAAATTATTTTATTGATTATGCTTATTAATCTTGCTTTCAGTTGTTTTTTTTAATTTATACTATGAGAGAAGAGAGTTTAATATGAATGTTTTATTTTTGAAGTAGTTAGATGATACTCAATAAGTTGTTGCTTGATGCTGCTGTTTGGATGATGTACTGATGCTGATTGGTATTGTTTTGCAGCCACAATTTACTGCTGTTCTGATCCACAATTTGCTGCTGTTCTGATCCACAAAAACAAGGGCAATTCGAGGGCATTTTGGTCAATATTTGCAGAGAATTAGAAGGTTAATTGCTGCTGTTATAACCCATTTTGCTGTTGTCAAGTTGCTGCTGTTTGAACCATTTTTCATAGGTAAAACAAGTCAATTGTTGCCAAAAATTGGTTTTTGGTTTTTGGTCGATGCACTGATTGTTAAATGAACCTGTTTTGTAGCTTTTTTATTTAA
>WOUH02000002.1:5081493-5093865 GCA_009936405.2 Stevia rebaudiana
GGTTGCCGAATCCACGAAGGTTGCCGAAGCCGAAGTAACTGGCGGCGGTGTTGCCGCTCGGCAACACTAGCCGAACCTGTAGCCGCGCCTCCACTCCTTGCACCCTGATGCAACTCCAACCCCACAGTAATCAATACCAATTACCAAACATAATAAACTGTTAGTGTTACTACTTGAAATTTCTAACAGATTGCTAATTGTTAGTACTTAAAAGTTCCATATAAATAATTCGAAATATTTATGATTGTTTTTGTTAAAGTAAATTTTACTTACTTCTTATATGATTTCCTGGCTCCTACGATCGTTGATTATTTGTATAATCCAAAAGAAAAATGTCAAAACTTAAAGTTTTATGTGTAAAGTAATCCTCTTTTGACCCATACTAAAAATTACCCGTTTTAAAGTTAAAAAACAATTTTGCCATCAAAGAGTCCTTTAGCCTTCCATAGTTCCATTACTTTTGTTAAACATAAGAGTCGGTAGTAAACGTAATTAACTAATGTGATCTCGAATCTGTCATGTTAGCGACACATCAATCAAATTTATGCCCTTTGTCAACTATCGATGGCAGGATAGTGGGTTATTATGGTGGTGGTGGGTGGTTCAACTTTAACAAATATAGAATAGCGATATAACATCGTGCAAAGTTAACTTTAGTCAGTAATTAAAACTAACCTTAACCATAATCAACCTCTAACATCATTCAAATCATCCCATTATGTACATATCTAAATACCATACCATTTCTTGACTTCTACTATTGTGTTTTACACTAACTATGACTTGGTTTATGAGATTCTCGGATTCCCGCATTACAACCTCCTTTCACGTTCTTCGCTTTCTTTTTTATCTTTGTTGGGTTACCACCATGAGAAATCTACATTTTGACATAAATATATACATCTTCATTATGCATTGGGGAACACAACACACATGTATACTGATAAATGAGTAGATTCTATATATTAGATAGTTGTAGAATAGTAATCAAGTTTCAGGATTGTTCTTATTAGGTCACTCATATATTATTTGTTCTAATCAGGTTACTTAAGTTTAATTTGATGTTTCAATCCTATATATTTTACCTAAATAACATGTAACTAACCCAACATGGCATTTCTTTTCCTTTTTTATTATATAATGACATGATTTAAAAATACCCAATAGATTAAAAATATTCAAAATATAAAAAAAAGGAAAAAATTTTAAAAATTGCAAAAGGTAATTAAAAAATTGGCAAAGAAATTGTGAAAAATATAGCTACATGGTTATAAAAGAAATTATACAAATATAAGTAATTTTTTACTTTTCTATAGTTGCATTATAAGACGAATGCAAAAAAATGACCAAATTACCTACTATTCATGTTAATAATAGAGGATTAGAACACCAAACTAAACTTGAAAGACCTAATTGGAATAAAAGAAACAATTAGTGACCAAATTGGTAGTTGGAACCCTCCTAAAACTTATTACTATTCTGTGACAGTTTCCCTTTAAAAAAAGTCAACAAAAGTAAGCATTAATACTCTAACTCTATAAAAAAATTTAAAAATATGAAAGCATAAAGTGATAAAACCCAAACCTTTTACTTTTCACAAACCCAGGACCATATGTTATTGACTCTTTTTTATTAGAAAACTTTGAAAAAAGTTACCAATTTTGACAGATTATATACTTACAATGTGAGATTTCCATTCCATTTGGGTATTCTCATTTGAAACACCCGTAGATTGTGATTGACTGCGAACATGCCAGAATATGCGAATAAGTACTGCAGCATCAAGAGCAGCATATTCTAGCTGCACATGTATTAATATTCAAAGCAGAACGTAAGTTTTAATTAAATATTTTTTTAAAAAAAAGAAGAATATGAAAATGAACAAAAAAGATGAGAGAAACCTGATTGCGGGTCAAAGGCCGTTCTTCCCAATTACTGTTTCTTCTTGTCTTGTTTAAACCAACACCTAATACTTCCTTTTTTAATTTTCAGAAAAAAAAAACACGTTTTATTATTTAACTCATAATAAAAAATATTAAAATCTCTTGTTTTTATACGGTCTATTTTACCTTTGTTAGACCTGAAAGACCACCGCGAGGCTCTTTGAACACGTTCTGAATATCCAATAGCATTTCAAAGTGTTTAAAGCAGTCAAAATCTTGATACGATTGAGCCAGTTGTTTCATATCACATTGAAAATTATAACCTGTACAATTAACAAGTTGCATAATTATATCTTATAGTATCACAAACACAAAAAATGGAACCAACAAAGCACGTAACTAAAGAACACATAAAAACAAAATAAATATGACCGCTTAAAAATATGTAGATTTCCTTTTTAAAAAAAACAAAACAGAAATATATGCACCAATTAAAAATGTTTGAAAACTAAGAAATTTGATGAATTTAGAGGTGGCACTTAAACTCATTTAAATGGGTTGATTCAGGTTGTGTTTTAACTGGTTGAAACGGGTTGAAACTACCCAAAGTCTATTTTAAATTTTCAATGCATACAACCGCAGAATAATTTGTTCGAAGATTTAGATTATTATTTCAAAGATATAGTAATCATAACAAAATAATTTAAAAAATGAACGAATAATGTGTCTAATAGTAATACCAAGTTTTAGAATTCGAGGCGAATGAAAAATACGAATGAGGCAGCTATCTAGAACAGCAGGAGCTTCAGTTGACAGCTTAATCAAGTCAATGATAAAAACCATCTTCTCAGTAGCAATTTGCATGATGGAAACCTGTAAAAAGGACAGATAATATAATAACAAAAGAAAAATAAATGAAATTACATCCACATATAGCAAGATAAACAAGCAAAAAGATGTATTTATGGATCATTTCTTCACAATAGTTTGCCCTTAAGCTACATTATTTTGATATTAATTTTAATAGTAGTAAGCGTATAAATATCTAAAAAATACACAATATTCTAGGATGCCTGAATCTAATTTATTGATAAAAAATCATGATACCTGAATATCCAATTTAGAAAATATTATCAATGTGCAAGGACTTAATAAAGATTTTTTCTTCAACTATTAAATTAGGTACAAAAATGTTGTAAAAATAGGGAAATAATCCGGCTTTTAGTAGCTTAAAAAATAATAATTACCTTGTTATTCTTACTTCCTTTTTCATAATTAGGCTTCCATTCACAATCAAGACCAATGACTTTACATCCCTCAATATGACATGTTGCTTCATGCAGACCTACGGGCTCATCAACCCAGATGATGTCATCTATTGCCAGCTCATCAAGATGCAGATACCGAATATGTTGAAGACTTGCTTCACTCTCTGTATTACATCAGAAAACACCTGAAAAATAATAATAATAATAATATTCGTTCCACAGTATATGTAAAAGCCAGCATACCTTTTGCTTTTATGAAACCTGTGAGTGAGTATCTATCACACAGTTCATCAACTTTCTCTGAGTAACCAGCTTCCATTGCCAAATACACCTGAAAAAGACCATTTTACCCTTGGTTTTAGAAAGCGATAATAAAAAAACTACTGATAATTTATTCATATAAAACATTTTAACTTTAAAATTTTTAAACACTGAAAACTAAGATACTTACACAAATACATAGAAAAAGAAACTCTAGGTACAACTAAGGAATCTATATGTACAACTAAAAAAGGCTTAACTCTATGTAGCAAAAATATCCTATTTTTTCATAATTTATACAAACGAATATTTTCACTAAAATTGTATGTGCATAACACATAATTCTAAATGAATCCTAGATTGCACCAAAAATACACTACTTTTACCTTTTTATAAGACAACATTTATTGCTTAAATTGCATGATAATTTTATCTGAAAAAATATAAAATCCTTTAAATCATTTACCATATATTCAAGAAGTTGCCTATCAGATTTTGCCCTCATTTCTGCTATATCCCAACATCCTTTTTCTGCTAGCTTCTTAAGTGTGCTGCAAATATGACTGAATACATTGATTATGTGAAAAATCAAAAAACAAAAAAAAATAATAATTAAATAAATAAAACTGATTCAGCCATTCAGGCAATAAATTTGTGATAACAAAAACATTACTACCTTTCTTTACCCATCTTATATACTTCAGGAAATTCATCGCGCAAATTATTTTTCTTAATAATCTCATAAGCTTGTTTTAGCAGCTTCATATCTACATAACCCCGGATTAAAGCACACAACATTAGTTTCCCCATAAACGCAGCCCATTTTTCCGCTGCTCGATATTCTTTCTTTTCCAACATTTCATGAAGAAAAGATTCTTCAGAGTGACGTATCGAGAGATGTTCTAGAAGAGTGACAGCTGTCATATACGATTGAGATTCTAAAAGCTTTGAAATAAACCGGTCAATGAAGACCTTTGCAATATCTTCAAACTTATCATTCTTTACATCTGACTGAAACAAAACCTCATTGATATCTTTAAGTTTGATGCCAAAAATTTCCAGCATTTTCACTAATATTCTGTCATCATGAATTTTAGTAACGCGAACAGAAATTACAAATAATTTGGAAGCAAGAAACTTTGCTTCATTTAAATCTTGTTGCGTGGTCCCGGTTTTTAATAACCGACGAAGAGCTGCGATCATTAAATGACTAAAACCTTCGCAGTGTGATTCAAATATCGGGAGTAATGAGAGACAATGAGCTACAAATACCGCGGGCCCCGGTTGTGGTTTGTTGTGTAAAGCTAGATGGACTTGATGTTGGAGTGCAAAAAACTTTGCAGTTGCCTTGCATGTACCTATATTATATAAAATCTTATTATTTAACACTTTACTAAAAACTAATGCAAAAGTATGAAAACAAGGAGGTTGTGATCTTTAGTGCAAAAAGAAACCAAATTAGAAAGTTGTGCTCTCTTTTCAAAAAAAAAAGCGTGTGTTTGGCTTGGAAAATAGTTTAATAATTTTTTAGCTTATGATCAAATACCTGAAATACCCACTAGCTTACACAAAGCTTACAAATTTGATCTTAATATATCTAAAAAAAAAAAAAAGTAATGCATTTATAACTTAATTTACAACATCGTACACATAAAAAGTATAATAACATGGATTACTTATGTACTTTTAATCTAATTGACAACCACTTCTTTATATGACAGTTTCATGTTTTATAACTTGCTGCATCAATTTTGAGATAATGAGTCTAAATATGAACAAGAAATAAAGCAAATTCAACAATAGTAGAGAGAATTTTCATATCGATGATTAAAAAAATGAAATTTTTATGCATGGATGTACAAGTCAACTAGAAGACAATATACTTGCTACTATTCAATAACCATGCAAAGATCACAAACAAGTTTATAAAATATGAATTGAAGAATTTACCGTAAACGTAACATTCTTTCAGAAGATATAAAAACACGAGTGGAGAAACATTGGTAAGATCAGAGTATGCATGCGGGGATATCGACCATTCTTGATGAGTCATACTACCACTGGATAATTTGAGAGTTTTTTCCTCAACACCCATGAGTTAAACTGCAAAATTTAAGGTGTCATAAATTAAATTAAATTACAAGAAACATCGCAAAAAGAATTTGCAAAAACATGTTTTGTATGTAGAACAAATCACAGAGAATACACAATGGTTACTTATCTTCCCATATTCATCCAATTCAAGTAAATTGTGAGAGAAATTAGGTTATTTTATTACAACTTTTGACACCCATGATTTCAATACAGTGAAATCGATCAAAACCCATCATTCATCTATTAACTTTCAATTAATCATCCTTTTAAGACTCCTAACAATATTATTTTATATGGATAATGTAACAATAAACAAAGATGTTCATTACAGCAAAAACCTATAACCATCAATTTAATTTACTATTACAACGGTAACTAAAGACAACATCAACAGTAATTTAGGAAATAGAAAACAAAGTTTTCACAACGATCTAAAATTCACGAGAATCACATAATGTCTGCGAAAAACGATGGTCATTTTCAAAACACAAATTTTCAAATTGACAACAAACCTAACACATTGATCCAAACATTTCACCCGCAAATGAATCAGTTCTTCTATTTCCTTCACAAATCATCTAAAACCATATAAAATAACGCAAAATTGGAATTACATAACATTCTAAACATCCAAAAAGTAATTAATTTTGGCAATCTAATGACCATTGGTAGGGTAATAAACTTACTCGAATTTCTTTGCGGGGCCGGAATACAACTGCGTTTTTTTTTTCTGCAAATTGGGGAAAAAAGAGCAAAGAAGTAAACAAAAATCAGCTCAACCCATGTGATGGCGAATTAAAATTTTCTCCGTATGTATTGAGAATTGATGATCACAAAAAACCCTAAAAGGTGAAAAATGGATGGGTATGACCCACTTGATATCGTTTACCAGAAATGGCAACACGACACCCTGCACCTTGGACACACCGTTCCCGTGAATAATACATGTTAATCCTTCTTTTTCTACACTAAATTACTAAGTCAATGTATTAGTTTTTAACCCAACTTGAATATCAAACCCGAACGAAATTAAAATGGAACCCGAACCCAATTAAAATGGAACCTGAATTACCATAACCCGATTAAGATGGAACACAAACCTAAAGAATAAAGATAGTATCTAATTTGGTAATTGGGTTAAAAAAAGCTTAATTGGGTTAATTCGAATAACCAAAATAATAAAAGAAAAGGTTATTTATATACCGGTATTTATTTGCGGACTTGGCTATATATATTGATATGGGTTATGATCAAATAGGAAGGATCCTTATGGTAGGAATGGTAGGAAGATTTTAATTTTCTCATAACTGACTCAAACGAACTCCGATTAAACTCATTTCAGCAGCGTTAGAACCGCTTCGTTGAACCCTTTAATCTTAGCTTTTACGCTCTGTTCCCAAGTTCACATAAGTTGAGAAAAGAAAGGAACTGGAAGGAAAGGGAAAATTATTTGTGTTCCCGAGTTTCACTTAAGGAGGGAAAGGAAAGGAAAATCGGGCAAAATTCTTTAAGTTTCTTTTTCTTCCGATTTGGAAGGAATTAGAATGAAAGCTTTCCATTCTTTTCCTTTCTTTTCTTTTGATTTCTTTTTCTCCCCTCTCTTTCTATTTCTTTTTTTTTCTCTCCTTAAGTGAACTCGGGAACACAGCCTTAGAGTTTTAGCTTTTGGAATTTAGCTTTTAGGGTTTAGCTTCTAGGCTTTTAGGATTTAAGCTTTTCTTTTAAGTGGGGGTGAGGCTTTAGGTTTTTTGGGGGTGGGGGTTAGGGTTTTTTTTGGGGTGAGGTGGGGTGTGGTGGAGGCTAGGTTTTTTGGGGAGAGAAAAAGTTCGACGAGACGGTTCTAACGTCGCTAGAATGACCTCAATCGGGGTCCGTTTGATACTCTTCCTACGCCAACTTACTATAAGGACCTAGCATAACCTCACCTATATTGATATATATAATTATTTTTAATGCTTTACTATTTGAACCGAAAACGAAGGATTGTATATGATGTGGCAATTAAAATTTCACGATTCTTTTTAATTTCATATGAATTGTTTGATGTGTTTTGATTTTGTACTTATGTTATTTAGTTTTTTTTCAGTTAATATATGTGTTTACGTCATGAGTTTCAACGAAATATCATATTCGGTTTGTTTTTATTTGAGTTTTATACTTATTATTTAATGAATATCATATAAAATTAAATTGTAAAGTATGCATTGCAAAATGTACTTAGGAACCCGAGTACTGATTAACCCAACCAGAATAAACCCGAAACCGAACAACCCATAACCAATTAACCTTAATGTTATATGGTTCGGTAAACGAGTAAGATCCCCATAACAAGAAACCCGAATACCCTAAAACACGTTTAAATCAACACCCCTATTCCAATCTAATAGTTTACAATCTTCTTGTAATTTTAGCTAAATCATTAACGTGGTTATTGATTCAAGTAATAATATTTATAAGAAACGATCTAAAAAATTATCACACATTAACGGCAAATGTACCGGTCGCAAGTAGCATATATTGAGAGACCGAGTATCATCCTATGACTCTAAGGTCGGCACACAAAATATTAATATTTGACTAATTACCTATTTTAATTAATATAATAATTAAGTGAAATGGGGGTTTAATTGTAATAAAAATAATGAATAAAATAACTAAATAGGCAGACGAATTAAGACAAGAGAATACTACTCAGGTTAAGAATCCTAACTGTGAATCTCGGGTTTCTCTCGAATATAGAAACTATATTGAGCCGATAAAATCTCCTCCTGGTTTCCCTGACTATGCTTAAGGATCCCAAATCTGACTGTCCTCCCGGTCCCTACAGAAACAGTTATCCGGACGTGCAAGGGATGTAAGTGGTAACTTGTAAATTCAATCTATGACACACATAAACAAGAATATAAGAAGCACTAGGCTAGGATCTTCTCCCGGTCTCACCTTTACCTGACACCCAAGATCAAGAAAAACCTGACTACCTATCTCCTTCCGGTCTCAAGAATAGGAAGAACACTAACCACCTCTAAACTCTCAATGACCGTTTCTATGAAATTCGGATCCAAAACCATAAATTAGTTACAAGCACGTAACTCTAATAAACATCCAAACATTAAAGACATACACTAAGACACTTTTGGAACATTCAAAGATCACAAATCAGCAACAAGCATGCATATACATCATAGAATCATAAACAAGTTCTTTACTTTAAACATAAATCGAACAAAAGGTTCAGTTATTCGAGAAAACACAAAATATCAACAATCAATCATCAAACCCAAAGTAATTAACAAAATCAGCCCAAAATCATGTATCTATCAACAAATCTAAAGATGAAACGCTATAATCAAACCAAAGGGAAAATCATCAATCCAACACATCATCCAAATTCACTCCTAGCCTCCAATTAACTTTCTCCCTCTTCAAAGCCTCTTAATTTCGTTCCCAATGCGGCTAATGACCCCCCACTTTAACTTGAAACCGTCCACTTGTATTTATAATGTAGAAATTTGGTTTTCAGTGATTTTTAGCCTCTATGCGTACTACGCATGACAGAGCAGTCAGGCGCTTAGTCAGAAGAATTATAGAGCTACGCGTACCGCCCCATTTTGAGGCTTCTCCTTGCACGTATCGAGTAGGGTCCAAGAACAAAACATTCTTGATTTTCAATTCCGGTTCCACTCGCATGCTCGTTTCTTCGACCATAGATGGTCTAACATGCAAAATACCCATTTTAGCTCGGTTTTTACTCATTTTTTCCAAGAACACCTACAATTCAACAATGAACTAAATAATATAGAAAAGCTAATAAAAACTATAATAACATTAATACCTAAACCTGATATAAAATACAAAGGAAAAAATTTGAGTTTTGCAGCACATCAGTTATAGTTGTTATTAACTTTTTATGTAAAATGACCTGCAAGCCTTTTGTCCAAAAAAAATAAGAAAAACTTAAATAATAAATTGATGAGCCTATAGCATCCTTACTTCTCCTCCTCATGTGTTGCAAACCATAATTTCTAAATTGGCCACCTTCTCACCTCCGACTTCTATCAACAGGTCCACTTTGTCTCCTCCGATGTCATCTGAAAAATCATTACCCCTTCACACACACTGACCACCCACTTTCTCTCTAGTGTCCAGATACTGTTAGCCAGGGTAAGAACGACAACACCGATCACCACTATCCCCTAAATCATTCCCTTTTCTTATTGATTTATGATGAAGACCTTAGCTGAAGGTGGAGACAGTGAGGGTTTTCTGGATAGACATCAGAGTGAAGGCTTTTGACCAAAAATATGGAAAAGGAGGATTTGAAGTCGGAGTGTGGTGGTCGATCGGTCTTTTGCAAGCAACAATAGTTTCGGTGCAGATATCGTCACCGTCGGATGTAAACTCTGTCGTTATTCTCTCAACAATCTCGTGTGAAAGATTGTTCCATTGCGTAAACCCTAAGCACGACGCCTGCTTCGGCTCCTGCAGCTGATTCTAATTAACCTTGTTCTATTCCTTTGGCAAGCAAGCTAGCCGCTGCAATTCCCAAATATATTACTGCAACATGCCTGAGGGCATTTGGGTGGGATGCGGTGTGGTGGTGGTCGGTGGTAGAGATGGGCGAGCATAAGGGTTGTTGGAGTTTTTGTTGTGGAAATGACCGGTGGTTAAGCGGTTTAGGAGGAGGACGAGGGTGGCGGAAATGGTGGTCTGGTCACTGGTGGTGGGTGGTGGTTTTAGAGAGTATGGGGTAGAGAGAATATTGCAGAAGAAGATGGGTTATACGTAGTTATTAATCTAAAATCGGGGTAATTTAGTCTTTTCTATTAATTAACAGAACAATCAAACAATGTTAGTGGGTTTGCTAATATTGCAACAAAACTGCAAAAAAATATTGGACTGAACTAGTAATTTTGAATATTTTGGACTTAAAGCTTAATTTTGACTAAAATAGAAGGACTAAAACACTAGTTTACTCCTTTTATCTAATAATACTTTAGACCAACCCAGTTATGCGTTAATCAAATCAGATAACGGCTCATTCAGATCAAATCGTTTGGATTTTAAAATTTTTAAGCCTTATCTAATCTGATCGGATAACACCTCATTTCGATCGGATTGTTCGGATTTTATAATTGTAAAGTCCTATCCGAAATGATAAGAGTAATAATAAACACTACAAATAGTTAAAATATTTATAAAATAAAAATCATCTTTTGAAACTTTTTATAAATCTTACTATTGTACAAAAATTCATGTTTGAATGAAACAAGATTACTGAAAAAATATAGTTGGAAAAATATGGAAAAAGTGCTTGAACATGTTTGAGAGTTTTGGAAACTTAAATTTTAAAGTGAGAGTGAGGAAAAAAAAACGAACAATAGCATTTCAACGGGTGGAAGAAGGGGATATCTCTACCTCAGCCTTTGCATCCACCCCTCCTCCGTCTTCCACTTCAAATACCTTGTTTGCTCTCTCCCTTCTCTCTGTCTTTCTCTATACTTCCTCTCATCTTTCTCTCCTCTGGTTAGCATCCACGTCTGCTTTTTAAATTAATCCACTCCATGTCCAACATTTGAATCTGTAACCTTCGATCCAAGAAACAAGTATCTGTATTAAACGGGCTAGTCTCACGTTCGTTATTAGAAACTTGAAGGCACTCGTAGAGGAAATTATACTTCTATATATATGACGTGTGTACACACGACTATTGAAATATTAAACTATGTCTAGACGTTTAAAAGAAGTAACACGTCCACAATTATATTTATGTTATAAGTTATTTTGTATGTTAAAATATTTGTTTATTGCCTCGAAATGAATTTCATGATATAAATCAGTCACAAAAATTTATTTAGTCTTAAAATAAAAATTCTCATGAGCCTATCTTTTGTAATCATAAGAGTGTTAATATTCTTAGTAATAATAATTATTATAAGACGAAAATACAAAAAAAAAAAGTTAATATTAGTATTAACGCTTACATCCATCTATAAATAATAAGAGTATAATGAGAATTTCGTAATAGAAATGACAACGTTTTAACCCATACAAGAAGTCCTAATTTGACCCACACATTCGACCGTTAGTCGTTAACACTTTCATACTTGTAAATATCATTGAACCATCGTGGTGTTTGTCTTCTTGGACCCTAAAATTTAATATGAACTTTTTCCGTGAAGACGCGATAATAAACTAAATGACCGAATTATGGTATGTTTCAGTTCCCCTTTTCAGTATTCTTATGCTACTTTTTGTACACATTAATTATAAATTACTAATAAAATGTAAATTCGCTGTAAAAACAGATAAAATACTGGTGAGATTTTTCGTTTTAGAAAAAAAGTAACACGAACACATAGACTTCATTTATAGCCCAAACCCGGCTTCATCGGGTACAAATGCTCCATGAGAAGCTTTCATGTGGCACCCGTTCAACAGCTAAGGAAATTCATATCAATCATGACCACCTGACCGTACGCTTACATAACAAACTACGTGAAGAGGAGCCTGCCCCCTAACAAACTCAGCAACATTATATATCGGACAAGAAATAATGAACATGTTGATGTCATACACTCACGAGCATTAATCTTATACGTTTCGTTGGTGAGCAAGCTGTGATCTTGCTTTTGAATTATAATTGATAAAAAAAATTTATGAAAACATTTCTAACCTAGCTTTATTCATGGTTTTACACTTTTACATAATTAAGTATTCATGGTATGAGATGAATTTCATAGTAAGAAATTAATCGCATAAAAATTTAATGAACAATAAATATCGCATCTACCTCTAATAAAAGAGTAAAATAAATGTCATGTGTCATTCTCTCAATTTTTCAAGAGTTCTTTAATTATTTAAATTAA
>WOUH02000002.1:5104329-5121274 GCA_009936405.2 Stevia rebaudiana
ATTCTACGCTAATACCCTCATGTCCTCAAAATCAAGTTAGGGTTCAAGCTTCCGGCTTCCTTCTTCCTTATTCGATCATCCATCTTCATTCTTTAAGATCGATTTCTTGCGTGAAGCCGATCGTCCGATCCCACCAGGTATTCCATTAAGTGCATCTTCATTCTTCATTGTTGAGCTCCTAAATCTTCATTATTCTATCTTTGTTATTTAGATTTGAGATTTTAATAGTTATACACTAGTTATATGTTATTCAATCTTCGTCAACCTGCTTGTCTCAAGCCACTGTTTGATTCTAAAAAGTTTTTAGTTTTTTGTTAATATGTTATTATGTTTTAATTCCAAAAAGTTTTTTTTGTTAATACGTTGTGATTCTAATTAGGTATTATTAGAGATGAATTAATCAAGCAGCAAGACTCCTACAGCTAAAAACCGAATGAAACCCGAAACCGAACCAAACCCAAACCCAAACCCAAAAAGAACCATAAAAACCGAAAATTCGGCTTTGGGTTTGGTTTTAGCCAAAAATCCTAGATATAGATGAATTGTGTTTCTATCTATATGCGTATATAAATACCGTGTTTAGGTATTAGGGATTGTTAATTGAAGTTTTGCATATAGTTTCTTCAATCACACAATAATTATATTAAAAACCCATATCCACGTTTGGGTGTTTAAGCCAAATCCGATCTTGTTCTTCGTTTTTGTTTCTTATTATCGATTCAATACTTGAATTGGTATCAGAGCAATACCCGGGAGGAAAGAACAGAGTCGGAGACCAGATCGCCGAAGAAGAACAATCATCGATCAGAAGCAAAAACTCGGGGGATTCATTGATTAGCAGACCAATTCGTCGATCAGAGGTGGTAGGTTGGACATGGTACATTGTGCCACCGATTGTCCTATTACTTCCGTGCGCGATCGGGTTGAAAGCGGAAGGTTGGAAGAAGCTCACTAAGCTCTTATTTTCCTCCTGCTCCGATCAATAAATCCAAATTGATCGATTGAAATCGTACAGTAATCGAAAATCTTCATGTGCTTCGCTTGATCATGCTCTGGAAGTGCACCGATTGACTACATGGAGGAGATTAGAGGGTTACGCTGAGGAAGGAGGCTGCTACGTTGTTTTAGGGTTGCTCGAAAGAGACGACAAAGGGTCGATTCAATAGTTCAAAGTAAACAAGTGTCTCCTTTGCTTTTTTTTGTTGCTACGAAGCAGACTGGATTTTTATTTTGGGCTATTGGTTCCTCTTTCTTTTGAACTTACTAAACTGGAATTATTACTAATATAATAATTAGGCTTATTTATTTGGCTTGGGCTATTGCTGTTGTTAACGTTTTATTTATAAAACACTGGATTTGACTGGAACCGATTGGAACCGGTTGCTTAATACCTATAGCCGACGTAAAATATTAATGGTAGAATCAGTAGGTGGCGATAAACCGAACCCAAACCCAACATCGCTTCAGTGTCCAATGTTAACCTCAGTCAATTACAATATTTGGGCAATAAGGATAAAGGCTATATTTAAGGTTCACGGCGTGTGGGAGGCTGTGGAACCCGGGACTGGAACGGATGAGAAAAAGATAAATATGGCAACTGCACTTTTATTCCAGTCCATACCAGAGGATCTAATTTTTCAAGTTGGGAATTTGACAACTGCAAAAGAGATATGGGACGTGATAAAGGTCCGACATCTCGGGGCTGATCGTGTGCGAGAGGCACGACTTCAAACCCTTATGAAAGAATTTGAAGGGTTGAAGATGAAAGACATCAATACTATAGACGATTTTTCTAGCAATCTGATGGCTAAATCCTCTAAAGCTGCATCACTCGGGAAGGTAATAGAAAAAGAAAGAATTGTCAAAAAGTTCCTCAATGGACTACCACGGCGGTTTATACATATGGTAGCTTCCATTGAGCAACTCATTGACCTAAAATCCATTCTGTTTGATGATGTGGTTGGTCGCATGAAAGCGTATGAAGAACCAATCAAAGATGAAGACTCGCAAACCGATAAAACTGGTAAACTTTTTTTTATAAATTTTAACACTTTCTTGAAGATGAAAGACATCAATACTATAGACGATTTTTCTAGCAATCTGATGGCTAAATCATCTAAAGCTGCGTCACTCGGGAAGGTAATAGGAAAAGAAAGAATTGTCAAAAAGTTCCTCAATGGACTACCACGGCAGTTTATACATATGGTAGCTTCCATTGAGCAACTCATTGACCTAAAAACCATTCTGTTTGATGATGTGGTTGGTCAGATGAAAGCGTATGAAGAACGAATCAAAGATGAAGACTCGCAAACCGATAAAACTGGTAAACTTTTTTTTATAAATTTTAACACTTTCTCGAGTTCGAAAACAGATTCAAAAGATTTTAGTAGGGGACGTGGAAAGAATCCAAGCTAGGGTCGTGGTGGTGGACGTAGAAGTCAAAGTCGTGGCTCACATGACTGCCCCAACAGGAGCGACAAATAAACGGGAAAAGAACGCGATCTGTCAAAGGTAAAATGCTTTAGGTGTGACAAATATGGTAACTTTATGTCAAGTTGCCCGGATAGAAAGAATGACAAGCGAGCAAATCTAGCTGACGCGAACGAGGTAGATCTATCTCTATTTATGGTGCAAAGTGTCCAAGAATCGGTATATCTAAATGAGGACAAAGTTATTCTAGACAACTATGAGTGCGTAGATGACTTGTGATATATGGATAACGGGGCAAGCAACCACATGACGAGTAACATTTCTTTATTTTCTGAACTTAACAAACGTGTTGGTGGTAAAGTATGATTTGGGGACGGGTCTAAGGTTGAAATTTGCGGGAAAGGGTCGATATTACTTGAAGGGAATACGTTGGAGCAAAGGTTATTAACCGAAATTTACTATATCCTGAGCCTTCAAAGTAATATCATAAGTCTCAGTCAAGCAACCGAGTGTGAGTGTGACATTCGTATGAAAGATAGTTACTTGTTGATGCATGATGCTGAAGGAAAGTTAATGATGAAAGTAACACGTGCTAAAAACTGGGTTTATACGATTAATTAAATTAAAATTTGCTAAACCCCTATGTTTACAAGCACTAATTAATGATGAAAATTGGTTATTGCACGCGCGACTTGGACACATGAATTTTGAGTCGATGAAACAAATGGTGAAAAAAAGAGATGGTGCACGTATGCAAAAAACTAGTCACGAAAATCAAATATGTGATTCTTGTTTAGTCGGGAAACAAACGAGGCAACGTTTTACCAAAACGGCATCGTTTAGAGCAACACTGGTTTTGGAACTTATTTATGGCGATTTATGTGGTCTGATTTCGCCAAACGTACACCATTGCGGGAAACATGTATATCTTTGTTGAAAGAATGATTTCTCACGGTTTATGTGGACTTTTATTTTGAAAGAAAAAAGTGAAGCGTTTGAAATATTCAAAAGATTTCAAGTCATGGTAGAAGTGGAAGTTAAAGGCAAAATCAAGACGTTTCAAACCAATAGAGGGGGAGAATTCACGTCTCATGAATTCAATCAGTTTTGTGAAACCGAGGGTATTGTTTGGCATTTAACCGCTCCATATACGCCCCTACAAAACGGCGTTGTGGAGAGGCGAAACCGTACTTTATTGGAAATGACTCGGAGCATGTTAAAAGCGAGGAAAGTTCCAAATTACCTATAGGGTGAAGCGGTGAGGCATTCGACGTACATAATAAACAAATTTCTAACACGAGCCTTAAATGACAAAACACTGTATGAGATGATAACGGAAAAAAAAACCCGACCTTAAACTCCTTAAAGTGTTTGAATGCGTGGCTTATTAAAAAATTGTGGGTGGAAACTCTAAAAAATTAGACGATCGCTCTATTCGTCTAGTTTACCTTGGAAGTGAAAAAGGATCGGGTGCATACCGGTTGTACAATCCTTCAACGCGAAGAATTATTGTAAGTCGAGATACGGAGTTTGATGAAAAATGTGGTCGAAATTGGGAGAAAATCATAATTCTGTTGAACATGAACAGGGAATGTTTTGGGTTGACCTTGGTGGAGCATTGGACACTGGAGTGGGATCGGTAAATACCGAATCACATGAATCAAGTAATGGTGACAGTCAGTCAACGAGTCCAGCAACAAGGTAGGAGGCTACTGAAGTAACCGACACAAACCAAGTAAGCCGAACAGAAACTTTTCTCGATGATCCAAGCTCCAATGTAGGCCCACGTGACATTGGCTAAATAATCCAACAGAGGCACGTTCTAGTGAAGGAAGCGGTACAAATGGAATTAATAATTCTTCAGAAGTTACAAATGGAACTAAAAATTCTCAGGACGTAATGTTTCGGCGATCAAACCGAGCAAAAGAAACCCCGGTACGCTTTAATGATTATGTTCTAAATATATGTTCAATTGATAAGATACCTTATTGCTTACTAGTGATGAACCGGTTTGTTTTGGTGATGCAAAATCCTAACCGGAGTGGATGAAAGCAATGCGCGAAGAAATCGTGTCAATTAATAAAAATAACACGTGGACACTTACCGAGTCACCATGCAGTGCAAATGTGATCGGATTAAAGTGGGTTTTGAAGGTGAAGCGTAACGCGGATGGTTCACTCAATAAGCACAAAGCAAGACTCGTGGGAAAGGGTTATGTTCAACAACCTGGAGTCGAGTTTGACGAGGTGTTTGCACCAGCAACGCAGCTTCAAACGGTTAGTTTATTACTATCTTTAGCAGCGAGTGAAGGATGGGAATTACATCTTGATGTGAAATCCGCGTTCCTACACAATGAGTTAAAAGAAGAGGTCTTTGTATCCCAACCAGAAGGTTTCCTAAAGGGGGTGAAGAGCACAAAGTTTACAAACTATCGAAGCATTATACGGGTTGAGACAAGCTCCACGGGCATGGAACACGAAGCTAAATAGCATCTTGTTAAGTTTAAAATTTCAAAAGTGCTTGCAAGAATAAGCTGTGTACCAAAGGGAAATTGGATCGGATTTTTTTCTTATTGGAGTGTACGTTGATGACTTAATTGTGACGGGCTCAAATTTGAAGTTCATTATGGAATTTAAGCGCACAATGGCGAGTAAATTTGAGATGTCGGATTTGGGATTGCTTGTTTATTATCTTGGTATTGAAGTGTCACATGGTAAGAGCGATATTAAAAATCAAGCAAGAGTCTTATGCAAAGAAGATTCTAACGGATACCGGTATGATGAATTGTAATCCAACACATGTTCCAATTGACCCAAATATAAAAATGTGCAAACTTGAAGACGAAGAGGAATTCGATGCAACGAAGTACCGAAAGATTATCGGGTGTCTTAGATATTTATTACAAACTCGACCGGACTTGGCATATTTGATCGGGGTGGCAAATCGTTACATGCAAAACCTGAAACAATCTCATGCGACGCTACTTAAGCAAATTCTTTGATATTTGAAAGGTACTTGTGGTTATGGTTTTACATATACTCGCGATAAGGGATGTTGGTTGGCTATAGTGATAGTAGTCACACATTGATCAAGACGATGGTAGAAGCACAACGGGTCACGTTTTCTACTTTGGATCGTCACCAATAACATGGTGTTCTCAAAAGCAAAGTACCTTGGCATTGTCATCTTCTGAGGCGGAGTATATGGCAGCTAGTGCAGCCGCATGTAAGGCAGTTTGGCTAAAAGATTTATTGAGTGAATTGGTTGGTAAGAAATTCCAAGCGGTTGTGTTATGTATGGATAACAAATCAACGATAGCTCTAGTGAAGAATCCCGTATTCCATGGGCGGAGTAAAGATATAAAATGTTGGTGTCATTATATTCGGGAATGTGTTGATAATGAAGATATTGTGGTCGAGCATGTTAGTGGCGTTGATCAACGATCCGATATCTTGACAAAGGCTCTTGGAAGAAACAAGTTCAAAGAGATTATCGGGAAGCTTGGAGTTGAAGATTTATCCAATCCCGACCCAAAAATTTAGGGGTGATTGTTGGAAAATATTGGGTCGTATTCGCGTTGGCAAATATGAAGGACCAAACTTGACATGCTGGTCAAAGTTTGGTAAATCATAATTATCCATGGAGCTTTGAAATGATGTGGTTGAGGGTTCATTTAGATAATTATTAGAACAATCCTAAATATAGATGAATTGTGTTTCTATCTGTATGCGTATATAAACATCCTGGGTAATAGGGATTGTAAATTGAAGTTTTGCGTATGGTTTCTTCAATAAAATTCGTTTGGGTGTTTAAGCCAAATCCGACCTTACTTTCGGGTTCCTATTATGAGGTACTATATACCCTAATAACGGTAAGGTAGCTGGACGAACCTTCTTGACCAACAGATGATTGTGAATGAGCAATAATGATAGTAAAACAAGAGTAATATTTAAGAGAGTATTTATGGTGTAATCGATCGATTCATCCAACACCTACTTATACTAGGTTACGGGTAAAATGGTCCACAAAATATGAATAAAAATGGTAAAAAGAGAGGCAAAAAACGACTATAAAGTCATTACCAACGACTAGTTAAAAAAACTGATATACCTAGGTTGAAACCGCGTAGAGTGGTCTCGGGTTCAAAACTGGGTACGAGACTTATAGGGTTGAGTACTACCATGTGGGGAAATGTGGAACCACTTTCTTCCCATCGAGTTTTTCGGGTCTAAATGCAGTATGCTTTCCGTCTGATAGGACTAGGCACACTTCCATATTTCCCTACTTTCCGCATATATTCTTTTTTTTAACAGCAAATGATTAGTAGTTATTATGTTAGGATCACCAAGTTAGTATTAAATTCTCTTTGTCTGGTTTTGAACCCAGGACCTCCAAGAGAAGTAAAGTTTCTCACATCCATCTTAACCACTAGGCCAAGAGATCAAGAGATCATTGGTAGTTTTAAGTTTATGGAATAACTCAGTCAATCGAAATTTGTTAGAACTAATAGAGTATTATACACAATAATAAGTACCAATGATATAAATGTACTTATTAACACAAAGCTATTGATGGGTAACTAAAGGTGAATCACATGGTTATCGAGGTAGATAAGATGCCTGTGCTTTATTTTTTATTTCTTCAAATCAGAATTGGAGCGCTGCATATACACAACAAAAGAAGGTGAACAAACATCAATGCATAAATTAAATCAAGATTAATGCAGGGGTCTTTACAAAAACATACCCTGCAACAATGTGTCTGGACCTCGAGTTCTCCCTTAGTCCCCACCAATCCACAACCATATCTAATTATAACAACATTTTCATATACATAGGATATATAATAAGAAAATTATCTCAACAAGCCTATTAAGAATGGTTAAATAATCTCGGAGCTTACCAGAAGTACCATTGATATTCGGAACATCCATTGCACCACCAATCTGAAAACAATATGTTTTCCCACTATGAACATAATCTGATATCTCTACTTGCATTCTGTCACTCCATGAAATGTAATGGGTTTCCTTTTTTTCTTCATCCATTTCTTCTTGGTTATACTCTGTATTTTCATCATCATCGTACACGAAGTTGACAAAACACTCTTCAATATATTCAGTATAACCTGAACCTGGCGGATAGATGCTTACAACAATTTCATCACCAACATCCAATAGATTGCCGACCCGCCAAAGGCTTAACCAAACATAATTATAGTTAGGGTCTTTTTTTAATCTTTTAGTTACTGAACAAGTGTATCTCCATACCAAGACCTTGGTCTTATTATTGACTTCAACATCACCGTTTGATGAATGTGCACCTTTGTGAGTTCCCCATAAACAACCAACATGCAAACCACTTATTCTTGAACCATTAGGATGTGAAGGAACTCTAAATGATATTGTTGATCCAATTTCTTTATACCTAAAACATGGAAGTATCTTTCCCGGAACTAATGTACTGAATATACCAAACTCATATGATACCTGTAGCATATATTATTAGTTATTTTACTTTTGTTAACATTAACACATAATAAAAAAAAATAAACAATAAAGAGTAAGAAGCTAAGAAGGTGGACCTTGATTGAGTCTTCTAATTCTTCTCTATTTGTATTTTGTTTATCAGATTCGAGCCCCATTCCATTTTCTGAAATGGATTCTAAGCCAAGATATCTTATAACTTTTCTGTCAACGTTTTTGATTGATTCAAGCTTAAAACAACCCTCCACATTACGCAAATTTTTGCTTCCACCAGCGGCCAAGGTGGTAATTAACGGCATCTGTGATGGTTGCACTATTTCCAAGGAAGAGTTTCTAGAGGTATATAGAATTCTTACAGATTTTGGGACATCTAGAACTGATTGAAGATGCGAACATTCGTTAGCATAGAGTTCATCAAGGCTTGGTAAACTTTTGATACAACCTGGTAGTGAAGTTATATTATTGCCGCTTATATTTAATACCTTCAGTGAGAAGAGATTACTCCAATCCTCTGGGAAAGAGTTATTGAAGAGATTGCAATCTGAGACATCAATATCTACTAAAAGAGAAGATTGTGAAAATGAGTCCAAACATTGAACTTGTCCCAAACCTCCAAGATTTGAGCAACCATTCATATCAAGTGATACAAGAGATTTTGGTAAGCATGGCACGTTTTTCAAACTTTTGCAGCCATTTATATTTAAATAAGCCAGTTTTTCAAGAGACCCTATGGATTCACAAATCCGAGTCAAACTTATGCATCCTTGAAGGAGCAAACTCTCCAAGCTAGGGAATCCACCAAAATTAGGGGTTTTAATAAGCTCCAAAGAGTAACTAAGATTAAGGATTTTTAACGAGCTAACAACCTGTGACATGAAAAATAAGATATATAACTTTAATATGGATCCATATGACAAAATTATATTTTTAGTTGTTAAGCAATTGGAAATTAGAAGATGAAATTAAAAAAGATTATACCTTGAAGCCATCCCATACTTCTTTTAATTTGCTATAACGCAAATCAAGGACCACCAACTTCTCCATAGGTACACCACATGGTATGGATTTTATAGGAAACCCATGCCAACGAAGCAACCGTAATTTTTTGGGCAATTTCTTGTAGCTTCCAGAAAAAGTTGCATAGTCTAGTTGAAGTAGAATTAGATTCTTCATCTTTTCTATTGCTCCAACCTTGAAGGTATGTTTACTTGAAGTTGAATTAACTCCCTTGATCCTTTGCATATCAAGAGCAAGTCCCTCTACATTCCTTGTACCCTAATCAAGAAATTTAAAAAGGTATGCTAAGACTAAATTACATATACAATAAATTTTGATATAATAAAATTGGACATTAGTTGCCTACTTCATTTTCTTTCAATACATTGAACGAATCTTGATCGTGCCACAATCTACTTCGTTTCCCAGGATCCTTTGGTGATTCTTGGCGAACAACTTCTTGGCCCATTTCCTTGATTAATTGATGCATCATCACTCTCCCTTTTTCAATGTAGATTAGACATCTATCCATTAGATTATGGATCCCAACTATAGGGTACAAATCGCATTCGGCTAACAATTTCACAATGAATTCTTTGTCCTCACCCACAAAGAAACAAGCAACATGTAGAAATAATTCTTTATCGTTGGCCTCTTCTAGAGTGTCATAGCTTAGTTGTAGAACTTTTTGGATCCCAGGATCAGGAATTGTTTCTAGTTTGCGCATTACATCTTCCCACACATCGATGGTCTTTCCTTTTAGATTAGAACCCAATATTTTAAGAGCCAAAGGATGACCACTACAATGACGAACTACAAGTTCTAATTGAACAACATAGGGTGGTTCAATACGGTGATCTCTATGAAAGGCATACAAACTAAAGAGCTTATGTGAGTCACTGGGACCTAATTCTTCAACAGTATGGACAATTGGATGTACTTCGAAAGCTTCTAACAACCATTTGTGTCTAGTTGTAATGATCACTTTACTTCCAGGATAAAACTGGTGTGACCCTAGTAGAGCTCTTAATTGTTCCCTTGTTGTGACATCATCAAGGATGAGAAGTACCTTTTTACTGCATAAGGCGTTTGTAACCTTAACGGTTCCCTCATAATTATTCCATATAACTTCTTCCTTGTTACTCTTTGTTATCGTGGAGACAAGTTGACTTTGCAAACGTATCAATCCATTTAGTTGGTTTGATGTCTCGTGAATGTCGGCGAGAAAGCAACTACCATTATACTCATGGTAGTTTGAATTATAGATGCATTTGGATATGGTTGTCTTTCCAATTCCTCCCATCCCATGAATGAAAAGTACAACTGCATTTGGTGATGGATCTTGCAACCATGATTCGATCTCAGCAATATTGTTCTCGATTCCCACTAGTTTGTCCTCGACGTACAAGAGCTTGTAGTTGAGCTTCTTTCGTATGACATTGACAATCTTACTTATGAATTTGGCCTCGTATCTGGAAGGATCAAAATCTATGGGTAAGCGATTGTTAAATATGTCTCTATAATTAATATTATATATTT
Organism: Stevia rebaudiana; assembly: GCA_009936405.2. NCBI lineage: Eukaryota > Viridiplantae > Streptophyta > Magnoliopsida > Asterales > Asteraceae > Stevia > Stevia rebaudiana. The sequence continues at coordinate 5,114,780 of WOUH02000002.1, forward strand.
GATGTTTTATACAAATCTGAAGTAGGCTAAGTTTATAAGCTTTATGGTAAGTTTATTCCCTTTCATGTACGTAATAAATAGAAGTTTGCAAAAAATTATCTTATTATTGTTTGTTCGATGACCATTAACTAAAAAGGATGAGGAAGAAGCATACCCATTATCTAATACCATTCCTGTCAAACTTCCTGCTTTTCTAAGAGAAACCCTCCATGCTTTCACCTTTTCCATCAATTGAATCTTCTTCTCATGATCTGTTTCTGCATGAATCATATTATCATACTCATCAAATGCTTCTTTAAAGCTTCCTGTTTGATTCCGGACATCAGATGGCTCCACGTTGTAGAACACGGGAACAACTTCATTCTTGGAGGAAAGTCTCTCTTGTTCTTCAATGATCGTTAAGACCTCATCAAGACACCACTTGGAAGATGCATAATCTTTTGAAAAGACAATGATCGAAATTGCTGACTCACGGATGGCCTTTTTCAGCTCTGGATCTAGCCGTTTTCCTCGGTCCATTGCATCATCGTCTCTAAAAGTGCGTATTCCTGCTTGTTTTAAAGCTGCATAGAGGTGATCCGTGAAACCTTTACGGGTATCTTCACCTCGAAAACTCAAAAAAACATCATAACTGAAGCAAGGATGACTAGTACTCATGGATGATCATGGATAAGAAGCTACTGTCACTTAATTGGGATCATAGACCAAAGAAATCACATTCAATATATTGAAGAAGATATTATTTTGGATAGAGGTAATCAGGTCCATTCATTTTTTCTTTGTAGAATCACATTCTTTAACGTACCATAGACTTAAATGCTTTAGCTACCGCCTACCAGTACCAGAGAAATGCATTATTCTATGGAACATTGATGACAGCTAGCACTGTAATGTGAAAAACTTTCTGGTGGTTAGAGGAAATAGATTAACCGAACCAAAAATACATATACCAAATGGTTCAGTTTTTTAAGAAGAAAATAAAAAATTACGGATCAGTTAAACCTCGTTACAACAGTACCGAATGGTTCCGAGCCTCATCATTGTTTGAATGTTTGTTGCCAAACTCATTATTTTGGGCAAAAGTTTCAGACTAAAATTCATAAATAAGTGGAGGGGTGAGCATGTGTTGGGTTTTGGCTAAACTCAAACTCAAACTTCGGGTTATACAATTTTTAAACCCAAACCCGTTTGGTTTTCGAGTTTGGGTTTTTCGAGTTGGGTTTGGGTATATTTTAGGTTTTTAACTTAAGCAAAAAAACAAATATATAAATGGAAATAAATGTAGCAATTAATACAATTCAAAAGATCCAAAACAACCAAACATAATAAAATATATTTTTCTAATCCATAACAAAATTGAATCTTGAAACTAGTTTGGAATTATAAGAGAAAAAAAAAAGTGTATCATTCAAGCTTCATTTTCACCCTCATCTTTATACATTCTTTCATTTTAATCTTCATTTTCGTAGACAGGAAGTTGGAGCATTGCAGGGAAAATAAAACATTATGTTAAAAAAGTTAAAATATAAATCATATCATATGTATAATTATATTATATATATTCTATAAATATATATAATTATAATCATATCATATATAGTGTAAATATACTATGAAAACCCTTTCGAGTTGAGAAAACCCTAAAAACTCTAAAGAACGCTCAAAAACTCTAAGTTAAAATTTTATTTTATTTTTTTTTAAAAAAACTCACTTTTAAATGCATTTTCGTCACTTTTTATATAAAAAAAAAAGCACCGAGTACTTTTTAAAAAAAAAATACCCCTAAAATAAAAAATAAAAACTCGTTTTCAGCGAAATAATTGTAACATATGTTACATTTTGTGAAATGATCTCAACCATCCAATCTTAAGATCAACGGCTATAATAGGGTTTCAAGAGTTTTTCTCAACCGGAGAGAGTTTTCATATTATCCTTCCCGATTATATATATATATAATAATAATCATAATACTATATGTATTATATAAACATATTCGGGTTTTTCGGGTTTTTTGGGTTTTAGAAAACTCAAACCAAAACCCAACCCAAACCCGCTGGGTTTTATAAACTCAACCCAAATCCATCGGTTTGGGTTTGGGTTCGGTTATTTCGGTTTGGGTTTTACGGGTTTTTCGGGTTCGGTCGGTTTTTTTGGGTTTCTTCTCACCCCTAAATAAGTAGTTAAAAAATATTATAGTAGATGAATACTTTTGAGCTCTTATTTATTATATTGAGCCACTTATATTTAAGGCCCAAACATTAGTAGCCCAGATGTAAAATATAAGGAACCATAGCTAAACCCTAACACGTAAAACCAAAAGACTAAAGTTGTTAGTTTTTTTACTATGATCTCAGTTTTGGTTGGGTCTGAACACAAACCAGCCCATACCATCCCTTTTGTGAAAAGAAAATGTAAGCTAAATCAAAAGAAAAGGAGAGGGAAATGCTTAACATGTGAAAATGTGACATATGTTAGCATCGCTTTAATGGTCCTTAACTAAGCATTTATAGTGAAGAAGCCAAAAGCCCCTGATTGGGGTCTAGCCTCGGTTGATTTATTTGACTGACTCGTGCTTGTGCTCTTCCTAGCCCATCTCATGAGTTGGAATGGACCAGGGGTGTGAAAGGGGGGTGTTCCTCCGACTCGAATCTGTCATTTCCTCATTGCCATCATGGCCCCGTGCAAGTGTGTGCAAACAAATGCAAGAGGTTTTTCATAAAGTTTTTGGAGAGTTTTTAGTGGGTGTTTTTGGGGTAGCAAAAAACTTAAATGGAAGAGAAGGCATGGCGTTCTATTTATAGAGAGCCTTATGGGCTTTTCAGTTTGGGCTTACCGTGAATGGGCCACAGCCTATTCAATATGGTGGCTCAACAAGTCCACCAGTCTCTTAAAATCTAGTTCAAACAATATTGTTATACTAGACTCATGTGGTATATTTTCTTATTCGTTCTCCTTCATAAATAACAATGGGGTATCTGGTACCTTGATCGCTTTGAGCGATACTTGACTTTACGATCTTATTTTCTCCATATTTTATATTCACTTGCATGTGGTTGTGTTTCTTCTCTTTAATAAATTCACGATTTTGGGAGTTTATGTATGTAACTCCGTATTTCCTTCGAGTTTATGTATGTAACTCCGTATTTCCTTCATAATGGTATTGTAAATTGAGAAGCTTATTCATTCGACTTTTTGTGTTTCAGAAAGATTTTTGTTAGAAAGACTATTTATTGGGCTTCTAAAAGATTTTCTCATTTTGGAGCCCATTCATGAAGCTTCTTTATTTTACAAATATTTTAAATTTAGCAAGCCCATTCATGGGACTTTTATTTTGATAGGGATTTTTCATCGTGAAAGCCCATTCAATGGGCTTCTTCATTTCGCGAAGAGTTTGAGTTTCGAAAACTTATTCAACATGCTTATTTATTTATCTCACAAAAATTATCGAACATTTGCTATCAAGCATTATCCCTTACTAGTCCAATTTGATGTTGCTAACTTTTCTTAGCAATATTAAACTTGTAGATTTAAGGAGTATTTTGCTCACGGTCATGGCCATTCTCTAAGCAAAATAATACATAGCCTCTTACGAGGCTTAAATTTTATAGCTCTTAACGTCTTTATTTATAGCCTATCAATAAGGGTTGTTTGAACGTCCTTTAGCCCGACCATTCAAACAGTTTTCCTTATTTGATGGCCCAACTAAATGAAGGGATTGGGTCTTCTTGCCTTTTAGTGCGAAAATATATCCATGAAAAGGCTTTATTTTAAAGTGTAAGTGTTTATTTAATAGCTCATTCTCTCTTAGAGAGAAAGTATAAGTGTGGGAATCCACGTAAGGGGCTTTATGGAAGCTCCTGCATGGACTTTCGAACTCCTTCATGGATTTTTGAGCTCATGTATGTGGCTTTTTGAGGCTCCTACGTTGGCTCGTTAGATTTTTGCGTGAGGTTTTGAAAGTCTTTCACATGGTCCTTCCTTCTTCTTAGAAAAAAGTTTTAAGTTTGAGATTTTAGGGATGTTCCCTTTTGTTAGTATTTGGAGTCCGTTCAGGGTACTCCTTATCTCTCTATAAGGTTAGTCAGGTAAAAGGTCCTACTTTAGGCCTCATATCCCGCCTTTAGAGATGTTTTTATAGGATCATGATCAAGGTGTCTAAAGTCCACTAGTGGTACCCCTGTTTCTCGTTAAGGTTTTTCAAGTAGTGGACTCCGCTTTGGGTCACACCTCTTGCCTATGGAAATATTTTTTCTATAGAATTTTGTTTTAGATATCTTTTGTTTTCCCTCTTTAAGGCTTACCAAGCATGGGCATCCGTGTTGTGCCGCGCTACTTGCCTATAGGGTAGATTTTTCCTTGGAGCTTGCTAGCAGCGTTCAAGTTGATCTATTGTGATTAGGAGTATCTTGTTAAGGATCTTCTATCTCTAGTAGTTGACTTCTATTAGCCTTCCTTATATGTGGTTGGCTATTATTCTTTTATTATTCCCTTGAAATAATTAAAATAATTTTCGGGGATTTATTTTGAGACTCATTCCAAGCATTTCACATTTTCTCAAGGTGTTACAAAGTATAGGGCGATTACATGAAGGGCCCCACACCCAGCCTTTTGGGAATTTTTGTTTGAGGTTCCACTCATACCAAGGGATTCTCCAGATCTTTCATAAATATTCTTGTTTTTTATACCCAATTATTGGTCTTTCTGAATCCTTTATAAGAACTCTTATTTTTTATGCCCGTTCATGGGTCTTTCTAAATCCTTTATAAGAATTCTTGTTTTTTATGCCCATTCATGGGGTCTTTTTGAGTCCTTTGTAAGGACGTGTGTCTTTGATGCACATTCATGGGACTTAGCTAGTTCTTTCTTATACGATTTTATTTTTAAAACATCATTCACGAGGGTTCTTCCTTACATTAATGAGTTTATTTGGTTATAAAGCCCATACGAATGACTTCTCTTTGCTTTTGGTAATGTATTCAATTATGAAGGTTATCGCCCTATGACAACTCCCGGTTCAATGCTGGTAATTCATGTTAATAGTATTGAACTTTACGTAAACTATGAAGCACTTTTTTCATTCTTTTTACAATGGATTTTTTACTCACATATATGATAATGTTGTGTATGAGTTTGTCATTGGTTTTGACATAAGACTATCTTATGTGTTTTTGTTATTTGCTACAAAAAGATAGCGCGTCATGTTTATGGATCATTAATATGAGTTCTTGTCATTGACCAATGAATAGGAGGCTTTATATAAGCATTATCTAGTACATACCTTTTTGTAACGCACTAGGAAGTGGCGATGTAAACTTTTTATAGCTTCTCTATATTAGGAGTTAATAGGGTGAGAAAAACTCACTTATGTTGTGGTTGATGTTTTCTTTTCCTTCCTTTTTTTGCAATAGATACGAAGATACGTATGTCCCTTCACATGTCAGAATTTTATTAAATATCATACTAAGCTTTTTATTTTATTTTATACATTCATTGTGGTAAAAGCAATGCTTATATATGAGTACTTGTGCATTTGATTCCCTAGGAAGCAGGATTTATTGAGGAATATTTGAGTGGCTTGTAAAGATATGTGTACGCTTTGATCGACAACTTTTGTAGTTGTCGAATTGCTTTAAGTAATACTTTATCCTGAGAGTTAGTAATTTTTCATTTGATCAATAATTTTTTCTTTGGGGTTGGTAATACACGCTTATGAAGCATATATCATTATATGTATATATTATTCATGACATTGTTGTTTTGTTGTTATCTTATATTGAGTTGATGGTGTTCAATCATGAATGGAAGGCTCATTTTGTAGTTTAAGGAATTAGATCATCACTGGATATGAAATTGAAGGTGTTCAAACATGAGCTGAATGTCCTTATGCATTAGCATAAGTACTTAACAAATATTGAATTTCATATTGAAGGAGCTCAGAATATGGGTTGAAAATGCTCATTCAAGAGCTTAAGGATTTAAATGATCATTGTATTTATCTTGAAGGAGCTCAAATATGAGCTAAAAGTAGTCACTCAAGAGCTTAAGAATTTAAATGAACATTAGAGTTATATTGAAGGAGCTCAAATATGAGCGAAATTGCCCATTCGTGAACTGAAGGGGCTTGGATCAACATTCGATTTTAGCTCATATATGAGTTTAAGGAATTTCGATGTCATATCTCAATTTGAAGGACCTCAAACATGAGCTGAGAGTACCCCTTCATGAGCTGAAGGGGCTTAGATTAACACTGATTTCGACTTGAAGGTGCTCGAATATATGCTGAAACTGCTCACTCATGAGCTTAAAGACTTATAAGTATTGGATTTCGAGTTGAAAGGGCTCAATTGTAGTTGACACTTGATTTCATAAATGTAACACCCGGTTTTCAGATGAGGCATGACCTAGATGCTTATATTGGTATAAAAGGAAAACCCAGGAATACCTCGATAAGCGCACCGAGATGATTGGAGAAATCCCGAGCCTAGAAATTTTTAT
>WOUH02000002.1:5121374-5141358 GCA_009936405.2 Stevia rebaudiana
TATCAAAAACACAATGATGCATTTCAAAAACACAATGATGCATATCAAAAACACAATGATGCATATCAAAAACACAACGATGCATATCGGTTCAGTTCACTTTTTTTTTTATCCTGCCACGTGTAGTTATTTTAAAAAAAAAATTAAAAAAAAACTATAAATTTATTTTTTATTTTTTATTTTTTAAAATAAAAATTAAAATTTGGCGAGCTGGGCACAATTACCAATGTACCCCTCCTTTAAAAATTCCCTCCTGCCACGTGTCATTACCAAAGCCCTCCTTACCCTTCCTACCCTAAGACCCCTTCCTATTTGAACCCAACCCTAGCCTTAATAACCTAATTTGTTAAAAAAATGAAAGCATTAAGCCCAAATCCGTTACTTTAAACATCTTAGTGCCCAAAACTTTCCGCAAATCCATTTAGGTAATTAACTCTAATAATTAAAAATAACTAATTAAAGGAAATAGAAAGTTTTGTGACTTTGGAAAAGGTTCAATAAGTTCGACTACATGACTTGTTTATCTTTAGTCAGGTCTTTTTACCTTGACCCGTCAATAATAAAGCAAAATCAAAACTGACCCATTATGATAGGTGAAAGGGTCAAACTTGCCACCTTTAGGGGATCATTTCAAGACCAAGGTATACCTGGAATCCTGGTAGAAGTGGTATGACAATGATAACTCTAAAACACTTTTCCTCTTTATGTGCACGCAAAATACGTCTGAATAAAGCTTCCAATACACGATTCTGTATGACATCATCATCTGAGAGGCCAGAAATGAAAAACTGATTCTGGAAGAAAATAATCAAAGAAATAAACAATTTAGCTTTGGAAATGTAGATCATAACATGCTTTTTATAGTATGTAAAGGAGGAAAAAAGAAACACAAATAGGACCCATATCGAGTGTCATTATAACTACAGATAAACCTTTTTAAAGCTTACCTCAATGTATATAAACTTTTCTGCATTTTCAATAAGAGAACAATAAGCTTTATGAATGCTGTCTTCGGTTTGACTCGTTCCACCAGACCACGGGCACACACTTCTGATAACCTGAAAACCATACATCATAAACATGAATGCATTGCAAGGTATGCTATCAAAACAATTATTTATTAATTAATAAATTAAAAGAAGGATCTAAATAAGTGATATGTTCATCATATTCTGTGAATTAATAACTGTAATGAATATTTTCCACATACCAGTATGAACCATTTACTTTTTAAGTTGCTGTTGAATTAAATAATAATAATTACGAAAGGGAAACAGGTGGGGCCTTATAAATGGTTTAAACAAGTTGCACTAACATCATTGACCCTTTTTTTGGTCCATTTGTTTAGTTTTATATCTAACTTCTTTAACAAGCATTTAAGCAACTTTTACTAGTTTGTCTTCGATGACCCATTTATCAGTTTTCTTCAACCCATTGGGGATTGAAAAAAACAAAATTACATGTGCGATATAATAAAAAAAATTATTATAACTGATATTTACATGAACTTTAATATAAAAGCTAACCTGACAAGAGCAAGAAGTACGAGGACCAACTTGCGAAATATCATTTCTCGAAACTTCTTGATTTTCACACCCCACATCTGACATGTCAGATGATTCAGATCCAAAATCAGTTGTCCCCGTGCTATTTTTACGTTGATGATCCAACAAATCAAAATCATCTGCAGAATCTGTTGTTTGCATGACATGAGTTGAATGTTCATCATGTGATTGATCAAGATGCAACGCGTTCAACTTGTTATTAGAATACATGTCATCAGGTTCTTGAGGTAAAAGAAACTGTATATCTTGTGATGATGACTCATATGAAAGTGAATCCGGTGTAATGCTTATTTGTTTTCCATTAGTAGTCTTGCTATCAATGTTTAAGTTCTGACTTATTCCCATGTAGTGTGGGAGAACCATGTGTTGTTGTGGCATTAGTAGTGGTATTGTTCGTTCGTTTGGTGCTTTGTTTCTCTGCATTAAATTTAACATATTAGGGAAAGAATTGCACCAAAAAAATAAAATAAAAAAAGGTAGATTTCAGTCATTCATACCCTTCATTCTCAACACGTATCAGACAATTGTGTTTTTTTTTCTTTTTCATTCAGATTAAGACTTGATATAAATTTATACTAAATCTTTATTTAATGAGTTAATTACACAGATGGTCCCTTTGGTTTGGGCAAAGTAACATGTTTGGGTGCTATGGTTTAAAAGTAACAAGTTTGATGTTTGTGCTTTTAATTCTGTAACGAATTGAGATAACGCTAACTTCCGTTAACCTTTTTGTTAATTTAGGGTGAAATGACCAAAATATCCTTTGTATTTTTAATAGTCAAAGGGTGTTTGGTCATTTCACCCTAAATTAACTAGAAAAGTTAACAGAAGTTAGCCTTATCTCAATTCGTTACAGAATTAAAAGCACACACCCCAAACTTGTTACTTTCAGGAAACCGAAAAAAACCAAAAAGTCCAAACTGAACACTAACCCAAACCCAAACGGGTTCAACAATTTTAAAACCCGAAATTCGGGTTTGGGTTGAGCCAAAACCCGACCCAACCTGCACACCCCTAAACATTAGTACCCAAACCTGTTACTTTGACCCAAACAACAGAAACCATCTTTTGTAGTTAACTCTTATCTCTTATTTTATCAAACATACGCTAAATTAGTGTGTGTATATGCAGTACCTTCGCATGATTCCACCGTTGGACAAAGTGTCTTGCTACATCTCGAACTGGAGGACCCCAAAGAGCACAGTGAACATCATGCCATGGCATTCGGGGATATTTTTTGCGATCCAACTCATCAGTCATTGTGTCTACCCAAGAATTTGGTTCAGATTCCCTAAACAAATATAAAGTAAAGGAAAGTTAAAGGGTATTTTGGGCATTTCACCCTAACTTTTAATAGAAAAGTTAAAAGAAGTTAGCATTAATACCCAAACTCGTTACAAAATTGAAAACACAAATCCTAAACTTGTTACTTTTAAACCTTAGTACCTAAAACCTGTAACTTTGCCCAAACCACAAGGACCATCGTTAAAAAACGCGTTGACATAATCTTTGATGTAGGGGTGTAGTCATATAATCAACTTCATAAACATTTTGGATTACAGAAAAAATGAGGAATTACCTAGGGTTATAATAGTCTTTTCCGGGCCATATGAAAGGAGGGTGATCACCGACTTTGTGTTCAATAGTGTCGTACCGACCAAAGCATAGATCTAATCCCCCTAGAAAACATATTTGGTGATCAACAACCACAATTTTTTCATGGTGTGACCTGCATTTAAAGAAATTATGCAATGTAAAATTATAAATGTACTTGTAATATTACAGTGTTATTGAGATTGATAAGAAACAAAAAATTAGTAAATGCATACCACAAGTAGATTCCAGCAGCAAAGTGGTCAGGATAACGCAATACTTTCACGTTCTCATGAATCTGAAGAAGCTTTTTCTGACTGTATAAACTGTTTATTTTTAAAGCGATTGCAACCTCTTTATAGAGAAGAATGTATATCTACAAGGAAGTTATTCAAAAAGGTTCCAATCACATAACTTGGTTTCACATAGTAATGAACATTAAACACACACACATATATATATAAATATATGTTTGTGTATATAGGGTGGGGTTATTCCAAAAAAACCTTTTTCAAACCCATTGTGCTTCTTAGCTTTCTTAGACGAACAACCTTTTTAGTAAAACCCAATACTATATAATAATAATAATAATAATAATAATAATAATAATAATAATAATAATAATAATAATAATAACTTTTGTACCTTCACACCTTCTTTGGCTTTAGCTTCAAACAGTGCATCAAGACGAGAAGCACCATTTGCATGAAATGGACGTTTTAAATATAATTCTGGGCAGAGCCACCATCCGGTAACATAGATCTACATGAAAGGTTCGATCAATAATCAGATTTTAATGTTTTGATTTCGATAAATATATATTTCTTCTAATCATCTGATTATTCGGATAATAAAATTTATACAAGTTGCAATAAAACAAATTATCTAAGGGTATAACAAAATTACCTGTTATCTCTTAAAGAGACTTTTATATTCATTTTACAAAAGGAAACTAATTTTTCTCAACAAAAAAAGAAAACTATCTGATTCTTATTATTTAATATACATTTGACTTTCTATAGATGTGCATTCAAACACCCCTCATATAAAAAAGTCCTGAATTTACAGAGGAAAATGTACCTCTGATTTTGCATTTGCAATTGAAGAAGCAATTGCTTCAAATGCCACTTGTCCATCAACAAACCATTGAGCTTGACTGGCATCATCAGTCAAACCCCTTTGAGGCGCAAAAGAACCGAAACGATGTGGATTACACCATCCTTCAATTGGTTTTTGACTCGCATTATAAATGGCAGATATCCAATCATTGACTTTTGCACTACTTGTAGTTCTTATCTTTGTACTTCGGTTCCCACAAGTAACCTATCAATAATATTTAAGATTTTCATACATTAACTAAACAATAATTGCAAACACTATATATACCGTTTTGCATAAAGTATTCTCATCTTATACATCTATCTCAGGGGATTACACCATTAAAGAAGCTAAAGTATAGAATAAAATAACAATAATAATAATAATAACAACTACAGTGAATAATTATTAAATAAATGAAATTACAAAAAAGACCTTGAATGCATAACGCAGAGGGTTCCTTTCTTTAACTTCCTCTGCTAAAAACACTCGATACTTGTTATCACTATCTGAAGGCGGTAGCACATCAAAGACAATAATATCTAATAGCTTTGTACCAAAAGGATCTTCTAATAAAGCCAAAAATCCAGGTTTTAATACTGCCCAAACCTGTATAAATCAAGTAAAATACAACAATTTAAACATAATTTTATATATTGTGAAACACTGAAGAAAGAATTTATTATCTACAAAATTACCTTCTGCCAGTTATTTCTGCAACAACACATAAAACATCTTATATCTGCATCGTCTCTTCGGATATGATTTAAATGTTGAACCGAAACATAGTCCTCTTTCAACTTTGGACCATATTCTGAAGAAAATGATAACTTAGACACCTCCAGAAATTGGCAAACCTGACCCAAGTTATAACAGTACCACAAATGTTGAAAAAAAAAATTAAAAAAAAAAAATTCAAGATTGAAACCGTGAAAAATAAAGATAATTTTTAAGTAATTGACATCTGGAGATCAGTGGACCCCACAATTAAGGAGCTATAATGTTAGAACACAACAACATATTGACGACGCTAACACTTTAATATTAACGGTTTATACGTACCTCGCGAGAATTTACAATATCGATGTTTCCAAGAAAGTGGTTAAGATAATTCTGCATTGCAATCTTTGCTTTTTCAGAAACGGTTGACCTCCCAATTGATGGTCTAATAATTGAAAGAGCAGCTCTAGTTGGGACAGATCTGTATTGGCAAATATGGTAAGAACATTATTGATTGTAAAAAAATTGAGATAATAATTTCAACCCATTACTTATAAATGGGTCCATTTTGATTATATACTAATGATGTACCTCAAATATAACATAAAGAACATTTAAAATAATAAATGAAAGACAGGTGGGTTGAATAAAAAAATTTTATGTACACAGTTACCTCTTTTTAATGCTATCCTCATTATTATGTACAGGAATCGCTCCATCATCAGGTTCATCATTATCATGCACAATTGTTGTTTGATCTCCAATTCCTATGTGTTGAAGCCAATCTTTAACCTTCAGTGTTTACAAAATAATAAACACAAAATAAGAGAATTTTATAAAAGGTTACAAATAAGGGAAACATGGGTGGTTTAATACGCGCAAAATGCCATTTAAAATTAGAAGTTAATGATAAGAACCTGTCCTTGCTTCTCATGAATTTCTTCAATTATTGCACGTTTCTTCAATGCAAAGTGTAAGTAGATAACTTGTGAAGCCTTTTTTAATAAGCACCACTTGAACTGTTGAAGTTAAAAAATATTGTTAGATATTTAACATTTTAACATCCATTCATGCTGCAAAAAAAGGTAACAAATCTGTTTAAAAAACCATTAATGGGCTTCTACAGAGATGATAGACATGAATGCCTTATTTTTTTTATTTGCTTCTAAACAACTAACAAATCTTGCTTTGAGAATATAAATGAATGAATATGAGGTTCCTAAAATTTTGCACGATATCTTATTTAAATTAAGAAACCCATGAGGCATATCACCGATTGCAAGATCTTAATTAGCAATTATCATGAATGAATTCAAGCCTACTAAAATCACAAAATAATGAAGCTAAAAAAACATACACAAATTCAAATATTTCCGTACTTCTATAAGGATTGTATGTTACTTATTAACCAAAATAACATGTATTATGTAAACTAGGTTATGAATCAGCATAATTATGTTTAGGAAAATAGTTTAAAGGTTATTTCAGAGATATATTTATGACATAAATTCCAATAAATTGAGATATAACAATCATACAAGATAACATTTTTCACAAGTAACAAATCTAGTAACTCCATCAAATACGCGTCATCTCCTAATTTTTTTTACTAATTACAGATAAGCTTAACCATTTAAAAGTTTCAATGTTGACCACTGTATCTCTCTCTCTCTCTTCCCCACATGATCCATCAACCAAACAGAATAATAAAATCAATCAAGTTTCAATACCAGCACCACATACATATTAGAAGATATATATATATATATATATTGATTAGGTTTTCATTATAATTATACTCATTGTACTCGGATAAATTGGTAATTAACAATACACAATTATTACCGGTTTTCGTTATTCTATACTTATGATCGTAATCAATTCACAATGATAGATGAACAGAACAATGCTTACCTGTTTATACTCAATCTGAATCGTGTAAGAGAGAAGCAAGGGTCCGATATCACTGACATCGGGTCGGGAAACCGATAAAATAGTAGCCTCAGGAAGTTCATCGAAGATACGGATACCTTCGGAGCAAAAAGAAGACCGACGAGACTGAGAACCATGGTGCGATTGCACAGAACCTTTCGAAATTAACCTCTCCGACGACATTTATAAAAGCACCAACACCGATAACGGTATGCAACTAGCAACTTCGATCAGATAATCGCCGGCGAAGCTGGTTTGCATGCCCAAATTGGCATCGAACAAAATGTATGTATGCGTACAGAAAGAGGGAAGATGAAGGATGTAAGTTTGAAACTGGGAAGTTAAAAATGGTACGAAATCGTTGGTTGGAAACCTGAATTTGTGAGGTATTACATTCGTATTATACCGACTGTCAAAGTCAAACTGATGGGAGAAAAGGGGTTTCTGACATGTGTTGATTTTATGGGGGGGTGTTTGTGAACTTTAAAGGGTATTATTGAGTTGGAAGGAATATTTTTGTTGGATCTAAGGAGTTTATGCCTTTTCTCATTTACTATTTTTCTAAAATAAATTATGTATATTTTATATTTTCTGCTTTTATTTAAGATTTATCATGTAAGAGGTAAAAGCTTCTTATGATAAAATGATGCAACTTTTGGATCATTTTAACACCAGATCTTCATAGGGAGCTCTCTTTTAAAAGACCAGAACATATAAAGATGCTTGAGATTATAAATTTACTTGGAAACTATATTTGTTTGAACTTGAATCAAAATTTCAAAAGTGTACCACATGTTTTGCATTCTCTTTTTTACTCTATCTATTAGTCATATCTTTATCACAGTTTTATTTATAACTGATGACCTCAGTGATAAAAAAAATTCTTTAAAATCTTAAGAAACCATTGTTATAATAACTTATCATGTGTAAGCTTTTAGGTTAAACTTGAATTGAGCCATGGGTATTACGACGGGTTAAGATCCGTAGTAAGGATTGAGACTTATAGCTACGCATTACAATTTTAAAAAAACTTATAACCAAAAGGAGTGGTGACTCATCAGAAGAAAAGCTAAAAAGAACACAAAAAAAAATGTTTAAAACAAAGTTGAAGCCGTGGGTACGTTCACGACGTTAATAGGCGATTCGGAACACAGGAAACACGAGCAAGAGTAAATGCCGCATACCAGTTAGGTTGCGAGTAAACTTATTTTACAAACAACAAAACAATTTAAAAAAAATTGTCGCATAAACAACTTCTAACTCACGCATTAACTTGCTACTTTACTTAGAAAAAAAAATCCTAACTTACGTCACATTTACACATAATAATAATAATAATAATAATAATAATAATATTAATCTAAAGCAACTTGAAGTAACTTTATTAACTTAGGATATAGGGAGTGGTACCCTCTTAGGATAAAATACCCTCTCAAATTACCCAATCAAATTATGTCACATCAAATGCTCAAACTACCCTACCAAGTACCTTAAAGTAGTGGCAATGGTACCCTATGAAACTAAACTACCCGATGGAAGTCAAAGGGGGGCAACGGTCACATAACGTTCCAATTTTGAAGATGCCGCTTCGGCAATAAGTTGCCGATGAAACAAGCAGATGCCGATGCCGATGGGGTGGCGGCGGTGTTGCCGATCAGCAAACGAAGCCGCGAGCCTACCCGATGCTCCACTCCGTGTACCAGTGTACCCTTATACACAACCTATTTAACAAAAAGGTATTAAAGGCTGCGGTCGTAGTAATTATGTGTAGTTTTAGCATATTCCAATTGATGAGCACAAAACTACGCATAAACCGGATATTCTACATGGGATTCCTACATGCTACCGTGTTCTTGTTTTGCATCTTCAACTATCACCTAACATTATACATAACGCTGCCCGTTAAATCTCAAAAGTTGCAAACAGACCCCCATCTCAGAATTAGGTGATTAATGAACATGTCATCTCTACCTCCCCCCACGTTATTATTTTATTAAATGATAAAAATGGAAGATAAACTGTAGTTTTTTTAAATATTACTAGAAATTAAATTGCATTTTATGTTTTTTAACGAGTGAGAACCACAAACTGGATATGAACTTTCAAGCGTCCTCAGTATTTGACGTTTTGAGGCATATGTCTGAGCCAACCCAAGAGAAACTGACCACATAACTGGCTGACCACATAACTGGGTGTACACACATACATTGCCTCAGCATTATGCATCGGCTCGGATTTGAACCGAACACCTTACATAGGGAAGTCAATTAGATGGTAACATTGTGCTAGAAGCCCGTCGTAAATTGCATTTTATGTAAAGATCAAAACCTTATATGTATCTACACATCTAGTTTCGAATAATTAACTTGTAATTCGGTAAAAACTCGTTTGTGACTTAGAAGAGTTAAGTTGGTTAAGTTGAGTTTGACTTGAAGGTACATCTCTCAAATAATTTTAACTATTGATTTTCCTTATGTATATTTATGTATATGTAGGTTTGTATTTTGTTATTTGAGACATATAAATTGAGATTTATGTTATCTTGTTATATGAAGACTTGTTTGAAAAGCATACAAAGTCATAAAATTCAAATAAACAAGCCTACCATCGAGTCATAAGCTGGCTCGAGTTGAAAGCAAGACTTGGGTTAGAGATAACAAACGAGTCAGTTTGATCCGTATTGTTATGTGATACGTTTATTATTGAAATTAGATTTTATGTTGTGAGAAACCTGGGTTAAAGATGACTAAATAAATAAAGGAATAAATACAAAAGCATCGAGTCTAAAACAATTCACATACCACCCAAAGCCTACAAAACCGCCGTCCAGTACACCATGTGCCTTTAAGTTTTTAACAATCTACAATAGTTTAATCAAAATTATATTAATTTTGACGTATTCTTGCATATAAAATATGATTCATATGGAAACCAACTTCTGAACATGTGATTATTTAATATTTTAGTTTTGTACAATATTTATATTGTTAGCAAGTAACACCACACCGTTTTTCAAAATATTATAGGTTAAAATGATTTGTTGAGAATATAGTTTATTATGTAATCGGGTACCAAACATGACTGAATACCTTTAATTAGGAATCAAATCTTAAAGATTTTATGATTCAATAAAAGATTATACATATAGGGAGGAATGCACTTAGGTTTAAAGAAAACTTAAAAACTATTTCAACTAATTAATAAGTTTTCTTAATTTTTTCCATTACTTTTAATTATAAAGTTATAGATGTAATTAGAATTTTTTAATTTTTTTCATCACTTTTAATTATAAAGTTACATATTTCCCAAAAACTAAATATAAATTACATATTTCTCTTTACCAAACCACATCAATTACATATTTACCATATCATTAAAATTAAATTAATAAAAGACTATTTTACCCTTTTGTTTAGTAGGGGATTTATTTGCATATTTCCCCTTACGAGTAAAGAATAGGAACGAATGAAGAACATGAGCAGATCAAAGAAAAACATAGCCGATTAGAACATGTGTTGTGAGTAAAGAACACGAGCAGATCGGAGAAAAAAAAAACAGCCGATTTTTAACCTTCTGAGCAGATTAGAGAACCCATCGAAGTAGAATGGAGCAAAATTGATCTGAGTAGAACGTCAAAGTCGACGTCTAGAGGGTTTATGAACCGACGTTTGAAAATCGTGAATTATTGTTGGAAGGAGCGGTATGATCTAATTTCGAGAAAGGCAATTTGGGTCTTTTGTGATAAATGAGAATATATGTAATTTAGTTTTACACTTGGGGATGTATGTAATTAACAAGCTTAGCAAGGGTATGTATATTAATATCCCTATAAATAATAAGGTGTTATTATAATATTTTCACAATATTATGTTTGTATATAAACATAACTTCTAACTTCTAATAATAGCATTTTTATTTATTTATAATAGCATTTTGGTTTTTACAATATTTACAAATAGTAAGATTTTATTTGTTCTCACTTCACTTCACACACACACACACACACACATATATATAGAGGGTGGATAATATGAAAACTCTCTTGAGTAGAGAAAACCCCCGAAACCCACTTTTTGTAACATATGTAACGACGACTTTTTTTAAAATTTTATTTTTACAACTTTATATTTTTTATATAAATTACACATTAAAATCTAAGACTTTTGGTGAAAAAAATATAAAAAAACGCCAAGTAGTTTTTTATTAGAATATTTTTTACAAATTTCAGAGAACTTGTAAATATGTAA
Organism: Stevia rebaudiana; assembly: GCA_009936405.2. Lineage (NCBI taxonomy): Eukaryota > Viridiplantae > Streptophyta > Magnoliopsida > Asterales > Asteraceae > Stevia > Stevia rebaudiana. Next base: position 5,132,530 of record WOUH02000002.1, read on the forward strand.
ATGTTACATATGCAACACATTTTTCGCTGCATGTAAGCAAAGTCGATTACTCGACCCCCGTGAGAATCCATGACAATATCACTCGTGAAATGGGTAAACCTTCACCCCCATTAGAATAGATACCGGGTAAAATCAGGAGTTGAACCATAATCTGATGTCCTTCAAACTGTTCCCAGACAGATTCGAACCCATCCACATTGAAAGGTGAGGGCCCAAACCAATGAGGTAGGTTCTTAGGACATATATGCTACATTCATATATATTTTTTCCAAATTAAAGAGCTTTTTTATTTATGAAAAACTGTATTGACAATTATATAAGAATTACCGGTTTATAAATCAGCCCAATTACAAAACAAAATTAAAAAATGTCGCAGCCCATCACTTTTGGACACTCATAGAAAATGATTTAAGTTTTGGACCATAAGGCCTAAGCCGTTGTTCTTTGGCCCATCGGGCTTGCTCTATACACGTATGCTATTTAGACAATTTTCATAGATATTTTAATTTCAAGTAGCCAGTAGCCACATATTGATGTGACATTGATTTTCCATGCACAAAGTTAGAAAGAACAAAAGATATTGTATCCCACCGATTGATTCTTGAATGAATTTTTTTTTTTTTAATGTTTGATGAACATGATTGTAACATGAAAATATACAAAAATAAACAGTAATATCCTTTCAAGTGAATCATTTATTGAAGAACAAGATTGTCAAACATACAAAAAGATTAAAAAGAAAAAAGAACACACGTCAAAATTACAATCCAAGAAACCTTTTTTTTCTTTCATGAAGGTCACTCCACTTTACCAGTTCCCGCACGTTAGTCGGGTATTAGGAGAGACCGACCCGTTAACCACACAAGTGGATCACTGCAGTCATAAAAAAATCCTAACAATTGGAGAACCCATGAAACCATATAATAGTCACAATAGGTGTAGATCATTAGAATGTGTATTAATTAACACGGGTGGTCACTTTTGATAGGGCTAATAATGGGTTTGGATAACATTTGGTGAGAGTCGTCCCGGGTTGACACTTCCACCTTGATGCCTAAAAATCTAAATCTATATCTATATCTATACTATGTAATAAAGAAAAGTTTCTAACGACACATGTCACTTTGTGGTATCTTCTTAAACTTTTTTTTCCCTCTTCTCTCTCCTATTAAATTTCAACATTTATTAATTGACAATTACTTTAACAACAAAAACTAAAACTATTTATAATTTAATTAAACTACAAAATAAAGTTTCTAAGTTTTAAATATTATAATTTTAGAAAACTAAAAAAGTTATATATATATATATATATATATATATAAAACATAAGAATCAAATTTTAAAAAAAAATTATGATAGTTGTTTTATAGCTACAATACAAATTACAATTTTGTGAGGTCAAGATTTATTTTTTCTACTAATGTTAGTTAATCATTTATATATATAAATTTCATCCCTAAATAATGTTTAACATGTTTTATTTAACTAGCTATGTTAATATCACTATTTTATTATTTCATATTTTTGTTCTATAACCTGTGTATTACACAGGGTTTTAACCTAGTATATAATATGTTCTGGTTAAATACACCCGGTCGGGTTAATGATAAAATAATATTTCTCAGCCTGAAAGACTGAAACTTATGAAACACTCATCTTATTTAAAAAAAAAAATAACTAAAATAAAAACCTCTAACCCATACACACATGTATTCATTCATTCGGTTTTATCAAACATGTATCTATCTATCAATCTATCTAATCCCATCTAATTCTACAACCATTTGCTCCAAGAGCCTCGAGTAGCTCAACCGAAAGAAGTGGTCTAAGTGAAGCAACCAGTTTAACCTTTTTAAGTCGAGCACACGAAGCCCTAAGTGCAAGTTCATACCCTCTTACCGACACTTTTGACAGGTTCACCAGCTTCACGTCTTGCAAACGCGTCAAGTTTGACATCATCATGCACAAACCCGCATCAGATACCCCACAAAAACTTAAATTAATCTGCAAGCAACACAAGTCACATAATTAACATGAAAATAAAGTTCTTATAGTTAGACTGATTTAATAATGTAAACATATACAAAAAAATAATAATAATAATAATAATAATACCTGTTGTAAATTCCAAGAGTAGTATGCAAGAGACCAAAAACCGGTATCAGTAATATTCCCACAATGTTTAATATCCAACTCTGAAAGTTTCCTGCAACCGGATGCAAGAGCTGTCAGACCCGCGCTTGTGACTTTAAGAATACTACGCATTTCTAGATCCGATAATTCGTCCAGCTGGCTTAAATATGTCATCCCTATATCTGTAATTTTAGTGCAGTAACACAAGTTTAGTTTCCGGATCTTTTTGCACCCACTTGCTATAAAATATAATCCATTATCATCAACATTTGAGCACCTGCATTTAAACAAGAACATGATTGAATAAAATGGAGAACATAACATGAAGATTATTAGCTGTTGAAATAAATTTAAATAACGGTACCTGTATAGATCAAGTTCTTTGAGGTTGTTACAATTTGAAGCGATGTAGGATAATCCTTTGCTTGTAATATCAATACATATCCCTAATCTTAAGCATTGGAGCTCCACACATTTAGATAAATATTCAAGTCCTGATGAAATTATATGAATAATTAAATATGTTAATCATGATTTTATGAAGTTGAGTTACAAATTATTGGTATACACCAGTAAAGGAAAAATAACCATTTTTTTAAGTATTAGATTAAACCGGACAGGATGACTTACCTACCCTTTTTATCCAATTATCCATTGTTATAAATAATTAATATAGTTAAATCTGATTTTAAAAAAGCGACATACAATAATAATAAGTTTTTTTTATTATAATAATTCAAGTGGAGGTTGGTATTGATAAAATTACTCTTTTAGCGACTTTCAACCCTTCTGACCCGTTTGAAATATTAAGAATAAACCATACCCAACTTGACCCATTAATTACTTAACGTATTGAGCTTGTCGACTCCATGATAAAAAATAATAAAAAAATCAACAAACAGAGAAAAAGAAACTGGATTATGGATTACTAACCTTTGTCATTTACACAACATTCTGTTAGATCGAGCTCCTCAAGTAACACGCATGATGATCCAATAAAACTAAAACTTTTTTCAGTGAGCAAAGAGCAAGATTCCAACTTGAGGCACACGAGTTTCTTACACGAGTGTGTTATAGCTGATATCGCGATGTCAGTAAGATCATTACAACATGTTAAATCAAGCAATTTCAAACCAGGATGTCCATATGCAAGCTGCATAACGCCTGCATCAGTTACACCTTCACATTTGCTCAAACCAACTTCGATTAATAACAAGCAATTAGTACTAATGATCTGAAAGAAATAGTCGTTAACTCGAGCTCCATCAACTCTAACTGTTTTTAGATGCTTTAAGTCCTTAAAACTTTGTATAAAAGTGGTGGATAGTTCCTGATGCAATAAAAATCAGTGTTAGTGTGGAAAATACTGTTATATGCATACACAAATGGATTAAATAGACTCACAAGAAAGTAGTAACCGGTATTGAGTTTTTGAAGGAATTTGCACCCTCTAGTGATGCTAATAAGGCCAGTAGAACTCACGTGTTCACACCTCGATACGTCTAATATCTGCAACCAAAAATTATAATATAAATTTATGTGAAATCAATTCTGACCGATTTAATCAATTTTGACCGATTTTTGACAAATTTTGACTGACTAATACTGATTATGTTCGGATGTTTAATCAAGAAATCGCAGGTCAAAGATGAAAGTCAAATACATAGGCGAACCAGAAAGTCAAAGTCGGTTATTTAGCAGTTTATTCAGATTAGGCGGTTAGAAAATTAGTTAAGTAACTACCTTGGTAGTTAACCGACATACATGTACCTATAAATACCCAATTATGTAATGATTTGTGTGTGAGATTAATTGAATTGATATCTTATCTCCTGTTGACTTTTGTTAGTCAAATGGGCAATCTGCACTTTCATGTGCATTTCCCAAATATGTTCAAATCCGAATTCAATTTCTGATCCTATCGATCTTGTGGCCCTCAACAGATTAATGGTCTGATTATGTGAAATTCAATTGGTGGGAGACTGATTAGCGATTAAGGATTAATCCCAATATTTACAACACTTAAAGCATATATACAAAACTACAAAAGGATCTTAAGTTGATGACAAATAGCTAAAAACAATCTAAGGTAGTTGCTATATTGAACTAGAGCTTGCATTAAAAGGTAAGACTTGTACAAAGAGAAAGTCAATTGTCAAAGGTGTTTTAGAGCTAATATTATGCTGATTTTAAGGAGATTATAGGCTGCTTTAAGGGGTTGACTCTTGTGATTATAATGTAGTTGTTAACTATACTATAATATAATCAAGTGGTACATAACTAGGGATATGAGAGAAAAACATATACAGTCCAACTCTCCAAGGTAAAAACTATTTATGTAAATAAAAACAATAGTCAATACTTACCATTTTTTGTTGTCCCAAATGATATACAATTTTCTTTTTGGGAAAGTTTTACTTTCATGTTACTTTTAGACAATTCATCAATTCTTAACCATTTGTGCATAGTTAAATACTTAAATTGCACTTACAAAAGTCTCCATCATATACTTGTTTGAAAGTCTCCAATGGAAGGATGATTATGAACATAAGTTAGAGGATTTAACAGCTTTCTTTTATTGACAGAAAGAGTGTTTTCTTTGCATTGCAATCAATATCATGGCATCATGTAAACCAGACAAGATTCAGGTTAATATGTAACCAGAAGCATTGATTTACACAAATTTGTAAATAATAAAGCCATTCATACATATCAAGTATCATCCAAAAGCTCACAATAAATGTAAGAAATTAAATAATCAAAATAAAAAAAGACGAAAACCTGAAGTGAAGGGCAACCATTTCCAAGTAAATGCAAACCTTCATCGCCCACTGAATTGCAGCCCACCATTAGTAACACCTCCAGCTTTTTCAAACCACTTATTGACTTTAGTGACTCATTACTTATCTGCAAAAAAACAAACTTAATAATAATAACAAAGAAGAAGAAGACAAGCAAACCCCATAAGAAAGACAAGAGACGTTTCCCCTGATTTAGAAAAAAAATGACTTCATAGAACTAAAGTTCAGTTGCCTCAAGAAAACTTTATGAACTGATTTTGGCCGTGATTAATGAGAATGATTTACTTTAATTTCGGTATTCAGAATTTATTGGTTTACAGTTTTGCATTTATATCCAAGGTGTTACACAAAGAAGTTGTTAGGATTTAAAACGACCATACTAAATACAACAATGATGGTAAATCATTATCAGGACTCTCATTGAAATAATTCGTTTTATTACAAAAGGTGCATTCCAATTTTAGAAAAGGTTAACTCCAGATAAAATGGTCCAAATTCTGTAATTAGTAACATTAAATTGACTCGTTAACCTTGAGGTACGAAACGGAAAGATGCTTCAAACAGGGTCTTTTCTTTGACAACAGATCAATCCCCAAATCAGTAATCTCCAAACACCATTTCAAACTCATCTTCTCCAATTTTTCACACCTGATGGCGATCTTAGCCAACCCTACATCCGTCAATCCCAAACACTTATCCATCTTAACCTCCTTCAACTCCGCCGCACACGACAGCGCTGCCGCCTCTCTATCCCCAAACTGACAACAATGAGACACATCCACCGCCTGCAACCTAGGGCACGATCTAACCAGCATCTCCAATCCGGAAAACCTCAACGACGTCGTTCTACACAGCACCAGTTTCTTCAACCTCCGAGCCCATCCGATACAGCTAACGTCACTCAGCAACACCGAGATCGAACCGTCGTGGATCCGCGGGCAGCAAGAGAAATCAAGCGTGTCTGCTCGATAGTATTTTCGTAGAAGATTTGAAACAAATTCAGGTCGCAGAAACTTAATCCGAGTACGATGATCCGATTCAACACGATGGAACGATTTACAGGTTGCACGAAACGATTTCCGATCGGAATCATCGACGAGACGATCGAGAATTCGAGACAGGATGTCGTCGGACAGAACTGAGAGGATCAAACACGAATCCATCACATGAACCACAGAAAATCAAACCTGCGATTGGAGGATTAAAACTCCGATGAATCTATGTTGGCACAAAAAGGAAAGGGAGGATGTTTGAAAGGAGAGCAGATGATAGAGAACGTCCTTTTCGTATGACGGTCATCTTCTCCGGCGACGGGAAACTACCGGCGTTTGATTTTGTACGGCGAGGGTACGATCATTATTAGATCATGCTTACTATTTAGAGAAAGAAAACATAAACCTGAAAACCAGTGGGTAGTGATCAGATGTGTTGCCGGATTTGATGTATAAGTTCACGTGACATGCCACCTGGCAAAACGGGGTTCTAAGAGTGATTGTGGACCGTTGGATGAAATAAAATGGATGATACGATCGTAAGCGGTAAAGTACAATGGGACCCATGAACGTGCATCGACCGTACCTATCTCCTTCTCTGACCTTTAAGTTGAACATGATGATAAATGATAATCACTATATAGTTACATAAATGGCCCCTATATTATTAGTCATGTTACAAATATTACCTTTAGTTTTGATACTATTACGTTTTACCAAGTCAAAGTAAGTCCTTGGCTCCTTGTCCATGACGAAAGAAGAAAATGTTCAACATATTTAGGCGATACGACCTCGTTAAAATAAAAACAAAAATAAAATCTAGGTGATACGTACCCGCCATCAGGGGCGGATCTAGGTTGAAGGTTACGGGTTCACCGGAACCCACCGTCTTTCGAAAAATTAATAGAGATAATATTTTTCGTAAGGTTAAAATACTAGGGTGAACCCATATATATAGTGAGGAGTGAATCCATATATATAACTTCATCTGGCGTGGTGGTAAAGATCCGTGTGTTTGACTTCAAGTGTCTCGAGTTCGAATCCATAATGCCTTTTTATTAAAACTGTTTCTAACGAATTTTAGGGAATCTATCAATTTCAGATGTTCAATGATTTCGAAACTGATTTTAAAAACAAATCATGGTGAGCTTTAATGGTGATTGTTTTAACCCTTAACTAATTTTATTTTTTTTACAAAATTAATTTACCCCCTTCAGACTTTTATAAATGGATTTAAGTTTGAGGTTGATCCTTACTTTTCAAAAGAGTCTTATGCAATCAGTTTTTGTTTTTGAGATTTTAATTCATATGCGGTTTATGTTTTGATGTATCGAAAAATATGCAGTTTATTCAAAGAAAAAACACATGTTTAGTATTGTGATTTGTGAATGCTAATTTTTGCAATCTTGAAATTGATTGTTGTGTATCAAAATAGTTTGCAGTAATGAGTCGTGTATTGCTTACAATAACTAGTTTTAGAATAAAGTGCGAAAACCTAATGTTTAGTATGAGAAAACGAGTACATGTGGAGTTTTGAAAAGCTCTAGTGTTCATCTAAGACTCTTGTCTTTGGTAACGCTTTATAATTCAATCTTTAGCAGCCATATGAAGAAAATATTGGATTATGGTGGCGAACAAGTTATAGAAACCAGAATGTTGTGCATAACAAAGTCACACTAGTTAATTAATAATAATATGTTATAATTGAATCAAAATACGTATCATATTCAATAAACTATGTGAAGAAGCCAAAAGTCCTCTATCCCGATTTAGGATGATTACCACTAGTTATTATATCTAGTTGCAATCCTTAATATTATTGTGTTAATTCTGATTTTGAAATTAAATTACGTGATTACGTATTAATAGGATGAGTGATGTATACTTAAATGATGCTTGCATTTGTTTTATTAAAAATAAAATTTACAAGAAGTTTCAGTCAAAGATGTAATGCAACGCTTTCAAAAGATGAAACCTCGTAAGGAACAACTATAAGTATTTTTTTAATTTGTAAAGATAACCGTGTTTATATTATGTGTTTTCCTAATAATAATGAAGATGTTTTTTTTTTCAATTAAGTTAAAATTTTCATAATTGCAAAAGTGATTCTTTAGGATTATTGCTTTCTTCAAGTCAGCTAAGCTTTATCATAACAATTAACAAACCAGCATGAAACCGCATGTCAATTCATGCTGGTTTTACATCCATAGACCATAAGACATAACTTATAACAATATTAAATAACATGCAACCCTACATGACCATATATCCAATAATTTCAATTATTAATTAAAGAACTATTATATTAACAATTATGTGTACACATAATGTTGTTTAGGGTAAATGACCTTTTACAGTGATAAATTTACATTTGTATTTGCTTTGGAATCAATACATGAATTTGTACTGTTGTTATGTACAAAGATTAACGATACACATAAAAATGTTATTGTACAATGGTTATATTTAAAACAAAAATGCACATATTTGTTTTATTGATCATAAATGTGTACGGATTTCAATTTTCATGCAACCACCTAGTTTATATTCAGAAAAATGTAAACTGAAATTCCTTCTGAGATGTGCAAACCATGAAAATCATATTTACATATGTAATATGTTTTTTAGCCCGTACACTGAGTTTTAGTAAATAATTCAAAAAAGCGTCAATTGTAATAGAACATAGATATATTAAGAGGAATTGTAATTCTATTCATTCATCATTGACATATATATATAGACATTCGTAACCAATACAAGGAATGTCATAACAATCCTCCTCACACATTTTACATTATACACAATCAACATTATACTACTGGACAGGGGCGTCTCCGAGGATTAGGGTGCCCTGTGCGAGTCGGGGAAAATGGGCCCCCTTAAAAAAAATATTCTCGGTA
>WOUH02000002.1:5173241-5196662 GCA_009936405.2 Stevia rebaudiana
TGTTGTTTTTCGTTTTATTTTCATAATGTCATTTTTTGTATGTTCAATTTTAAATTTGTTTTACATACATTAATTATTATCTTGACTAATAAATATTTGTTAGTTAAACATTCAGCTTGAAAGGAATATTGAATTTGTTGATGTTTTCTTTCTTTTATATGTTATTTCTCATAACTTCAAATGCAATATTTATATATTGTTTTATTTTGTATTTAGAATCAATATTTTTTCTGTATGTATGTTAATAAACATGAACTACATGAAAATATATGTTTACTTTCTTTAATAGCATATTAGGAAGACGTTAGTGACATCATCTTCTTAATAAATAAAAAAAGTTGGTCATATAAATTTTTGTTTTAATTAAATGTCAAATATTTACTAAAATTTAAACTTATTGAAAATGTAAATTTATACGTCGTGTATTACACGAGATTCTTCTCACCTAGTAGTTATATAAATAAACACCAAGAAAAGATAACTTAAATAAATATATTATCAAAATAAAAGAGAACAAATAACCACAAAAATTATCAAGGCGGGTAAAATTTGTTCAGTGAACTATGATTGAATCAATGTTAGTGGACTAATATTTGTTTGGTTTGACGCCGCATAGCTACTGGCTAGAGGTGAAAAAATCATCAAAGCGGGTAAAATTTGTTCAGTGAACTATGATTGAATCAAGGGGGAGGCTATTAATCTATTATATTATATGGTGCAAGAGTTGTGACCGCACAAGGTTAGTTTTTTTGCCTGAAATTTTAAAAAGTTTATATATATATATATTTTAAAACAAATATTATAATAAAATTATATGTAGATAAATATGTAAGTTTATTGTTTAGTTTTGATCTATTTATAACCAAATAAGATAAAAGTCCAAATTAATTTATAAAACAACTGGATAAAACCCAAAACAATTGTTAATACTTAACTCAATACCAAAACTCATAATATTAACAATTGGATTATGATTTATGAAGCTTTGTTCAATAACTTTGCTTCAACGAATACTAGAAGAGTGTCAAGATTCATTTAGTTATGTGAAAGACATCATTTTGCTACAATATTGTTATTTTGTATTGTTTATTAACTTATTTTATCTCAGTTATTGTTGATTTTTGAAAGAAAAAAATTATATACTGCGACCATTCTTTTGAACTCGCATGGGGCACCCGAATCTTCGGAGACGACCCTGATTGAATCAATGTTATTGGGCTAACTATGATTGAATCAATGTTACTGGGCTAATATTTGTTTGGTTTGACACCGAATAGCTACCGGCTAGAGGTGGGCAACAGCAGCGGAGCTTGAACAAAAGTTAAGCAGGGGTGGATATTCAGAGCTAATAAAATTTTTCCTAATGCCAGTCTTCGGGTCGTCGGGTCGGTGGTTCGGGTCGGGTCGGGACAAACAACAAATACTTTAATTCTTCATTTAAACAATAAATACTCGAATTTTAATTCAAACAAAAAAATTACTAAAGTCTAAAAACTTGAATTTCACCAAAAACATAGAACATTCAATCAATTAATCAAATACTCATAATCAAAACATAATAATAACAAGATAACAATAGGTTATTTGATATCAAAACCTCATAAATTGAACAATTATAATTGAGAATTTAGGGGTTTGAAGGAGAATCATAAATTGATACCTAGTGGAGAAGATGATGGCATGCGACAGCAGTGACGTGGGATGTGGGAGGCGGTGAGGCAATGGCGAAGCGCCGGAGCTGGACACTTGGCTGGAGAATAGAGACGGCAATCGCCAGTCACTTAGTTAGTAGCTTCCGTTGGCGCCTTGTCGTCTTGAGGGGCGGAAATTTTCAGTCCCATATAACTGTTAATGGGCCATTCATATCTTTTTGGGGATTTTTTTTAAGTAAATGTATGTGGGCTTTTTAGTCAGTCGGGTTTCCTTGTCATCCACATATTTTGTTAAGTATAAAATATTTAAAAGCATGAGCAAATAAAACTTTGCAATTTTTTTGGTGAAAAGCACTTAGAACATAAATTGCAGACAAATAATATTATAAATATACAAAAGTACAAAATAATTCTTAAATAGACTTAACACTTTTAATGGAATCAGATGACATCTTAAAACATAGAAAAACATACTATGAAGATTAATTTGGTAAAACCTAACAACTGGTAAAAATCGACGACAAATCGCGTACCGATACCGACCCGATAAACGGTAAAACATCAACAACCAAACTTTATCCAACACATGAAAGTGAATTATTATACATATAAATATATGTATGACAACAGAAACAATAAGCCTAAGTGAAGTGAAATCAGTCGATCAAGTACATGAACTTAAACGAATCCAAACTGTTGTAGGATTCGCGTAACAGCAAACCGCATAACACGTTGGATATCAAACTTACTGTGGAGACTGTTTTCCTCCTGGACTGTGAGTTCCTAACTTCCCCTCTAACTGTTTTCATGTTTTCAACTCAGGGAATTCAACAACAACAAAATTGTACTACTGTTTGCCGATCATTATATGGTTGTATGCATGTAGAATGTAGGATTCCATAAGACTCCTCATTCTAACACACTTAAAGTCCCCTCTCATAGCAAGCAACCAATTAACTCAAGGGAACGAGCCAAATGGTAGATATTGATAGTACTATTGAGATTGACACCCACTTCCACTCGAGGTAGTCACGCTACCCATTCCTCCGTTTAGGGCGGTGATGTTTATTACCATACATAGATCATGGGTTTTGCATGTGTTAGGCATTACTAACAGGATCAGTTTATAGATTATGTCTATAAGTAATACATTTTAGTCACTAGGCATTGGTTGTGGTCTTGATGTAATTTACGATTGTACGTGTCTATTATTGCATATATTGACAGGGAAGGAGCACTTTTATGAGTCATAGTTATGGACTCACCAACTTTATGTTGACCTTTTAAAACTAAACATTTTTCAGGTGATAACTAAGGAAGTATGCCTTGTGTAGCTTGATAGAGTACACAGTGAATATTATGTGTTTTGCCTTCCTTTTGAATTGCATGATATTTTTATTTAGTCTTCAAACTGTACTATTATCAAGACTAGTATGTCGTTTGATGGATTTGTAATATGTTGTAAGACTTGATGTATTTTGATATATTCAAGGCATGTATTTCTCTTATTATAACATTGTTCTTATGACCCGATCAATCATCGCACCCCCGAACTCAAGTAGCTTTTGCAGTCAGTTGACCGTTTCGAGGGGGTGTGACATCCGATCTTGGCTTGAGGGTCAAGATCATCGATCTCCCGACACAGGGTCTTCACTTTGTCAAAGTATTGAGAGATTGACAACTCCTTTTGAGTAACAGATAACAGTTCATTCTTAAGAAACTGTAACTTGACATCATTTTCTTTTGAAAACAGCTCTTCTAAGTATCCAATGCATCTTTGGGACTCATCGAGTCTTTGATGTGTTCAAGCACTTCATCCTCAACCGTAGTCTTCAAAATGAACACGACTTTACCAGCCTTGACCTTCCATTTTCGTAAAACCCCTGCTCATTCTCCTTAGGAAGTCGATCTACCTCCGATCCGCCAACAACCTCCCATATATCCTGCCCTTGTAGGTACGAGGAGATACACGTGGCCCAAGTTTTGTAATTTTGGTTGTTCAACTTCTTAATTCCACCCACTAAATGCAGATCAATCATCGTCTTTAATGGCAGCAGCTAACGTCTTTAATGGTGGCTATGATACCACTTGTTGACTTAACAAGTGATTAGATATGAGACATAATCACTCTCTTTTTAAGAACAAACCAGAACTTGACAAACTAATCGTCACTTTGATAAAATACGAAAAATTGCAGGTGCTTACAAATGGCTGAAAATGAAGAATAAATACTGACAAGACTAGATAACTAACAACCAAAGGCATAAAGCCTATAACCCACGACTGACTAACAGAAAGCACAAATAAAGGTAAACTGAAATAAACATGCGAAAAGATAAGATGACTCAGCATCAAGACTTATTCAACCACAAACATGCACATGCTCCATTACGTAGGTGATGCCACGTCATCACAAGAAACTTACTCTCGAAAAGTTTTGGCTTCCATTAATTTTTGGTACTTTTACACAAATTAATAATTTATGTATATGAAAATATTGCTGAAATTTATATTTTGTTAAGAAGTGCAATATAGAAGTGTGACATTCTTAACTTGATTTTGTATTCTTCTAGCAATAATTGTGGCATGTTTTTAATTTAAAATAAGGTAATTTTTATAGATGTAATTAATTAACTTTTAATTTTATTACAATTAAGTCATTTATATTTTTCTTTTAAATAAGTCACTTATACTTTTTTTTTTCAAGTAAGTCACCTTACTTTAAATAAATGTTTCAATCCTTTAAGTTTTATTTACAAGATTAGATTATCATATCATTTGAAATTTTATAATTTTACCTTTTTTTTTTTAAATCATGGTGGTTGATTATGTGAATAAAAAAATAAAAATCTGTAGTAAAATGTATAGGATTACCTCATTAAAGTATAGTGACATAATTGAAACAAAATTAAGTATGAGTGACCTCAATGTAACAAAGTTGAAAGTTTCTTACATTTCTATTTTTTGTGATATATACGAATGTTGATCCATATTCATCCCTGTCCATCTTGATCCAATCAAATATTCTTTTTATAAAACGAGATGTCTTGATCCATACCCGTTAGCACCTAAACCAGACCTGACCTATCAATTAGAAGATGAAGATAATAAAACAAAATAGCTTATATTTAAGATTATAACCGAAAGATGTAGTAGAAATTACAGAAAACGAAAAAACGAGACGTCATGATCCAAACCCGTTAGCACCTAAACCCGGTCTGTCACCTATTTAGAAGAAGATGATAATAAAACAAAATAGCTTATATTTAAGATTATAACCAAAAGATGTAGAAATCATAGAAAGCGAAAATTGAATTCGTAAGCCCTGGATTAATCTTAGAGTCGTCTATGATTTTCATATCAAACGATTTTGGTGGTTCACTTCAAAACGTTGTCGGATAAAACTCAAATTTTGATTTGAAGAACAAGTAGAAATTCGTATGAACCAGAGTTTAGAGTATCGAATGAATAATACAGTCGTTTTTATCTGGGATCACAAAACTGATTCAGTGCAGTTTTAATTCATCTTTGTAGGGGCTGCCGGCCCCAACCCTCGCACTAAACGCAATAGAGTTAAACAAGTGCGCACCCTGCACCCGACTTATTTAATAACAATTGTGTTTTATTCGATAACCAAAGTTAATTCCAATTACACCAAAATATTTAAAAAAAAAAAACTAAAATATAATTAAATAAGAACATTGAAGTAAAGATGAGAATTAGATGTAGGAGTGTCTAGAAAATCAATAAAATTGGTAGTACGATCAAAAATGAAATTGCATACCATTTAACTTAATAGTTAATACACACCATTTAGTACGATAGCCCATGACAAGTTCAAACTTACCGACTGAAAGATTCAAACATGCTATAAACAAACCAACATTCCAGTTTATGGACGACTTCTAAATCCAAACAACAAGAATAAATATAAGGTCGATGATCTTAGACGAAAGACGTGTTCTAGTTACTTCACCCCAACAATCGCCATGAGAAACTTGAGCTTCGCATTCAGTTCATCTGGACCTGAATCATCTTCGAATGATGCTGGTGGTTCTACACCGGTAAAAACATAAAGAGCCTTTAATTCGGCTATACATGTCGGTTGACTTGGGGCTTTGTATCCCACTATTGTCCTCATTGCCCCCATTTTTTCCCACATCTTCTCATCGTCTATATTCTCCTGCAGAACACACTAGCATTGGATCATGAGTCATGTGGCAAATCGGCTGGGTTGGGTCGTTTGTCAAAATGTGTTTGGTTGAACCGTGTAAACCTTTTGGTGCGAGTCAAAACTAGTTACACGGAGTAGACATGTTGCAACACTTTCTTGCTTTTTTTGTCATTGGTAAATGATTGATGTATGCAATATGGTACCGCAGGAATTATATATTGAATTAAAATTTGGTCAAAACCAACATCTCTACCAGTTGAGACAAAACCCTATTCCTTCTCACCTACTATGGAGCTTGGTTCCCAATGTCTCAATCTTTTCATCCTAAGATGAAGGCATTTGGAGTTGAGAGAGATATAGTATGAGGTTAAGAGTATCTAATTTACATCACGAACCTTGATATACATCCCATGATGACATGACTTTAAGGAAAATGCAACTTCACTTTTTGGCAGTTTGAATAGAAAATTAAATTATGCGTTTAAGATGTTACTATTTGTCAATGCTATTTTTTATTGTACATTGTGTAATTAGTTATTTAAAATATTTTACCTATAGGTATGTAAAACACGCTCTAAATTGAAACCCAACGAAACAAAGCAACTTCTAGTTTTTTTGAAGTTATAAGCTAAAAAACTCGTTTGTCCCCTATTTTAATAATGTTCATTGGTCATCTTCCTTGATTATTACGGTATTTTAAATTGTAAGGTTGTAGTAAGAACTACACGAAATTGGGAGATTGAAAATAAATCATAGAGATTGGTACTTACCTCTTTGAATGGCATTTTCTTAAAGGTTTTGGAGGCGTCTTTTGCATTATATGTATCCAATGGCGCCGGTTCTAATGGAGAGCGTCCTAGAAGATCCACATTTTCATCAGCAAGAACTTCCTTCATTATATTACCAACTACAATTACGAAACACCAGACAACCAATATCTTACTTCAAAAGTTTAGACATTTGTAGCTACATATTTAGCTAATTTGTTTATAGTGAATACACTCTAAACTAAAACCTTACACATAAAATAAATACCTTCAAGGATCTCGAGATTAGTTTTTGTGTTTCTCTCATCCAACAAATTCAAACTGCTCTCGTCATCATCGAGAGCCGGTAACTCGGCGTTCAAGGGGATCAAACGTTCTTCCGTTATTCTCAAGACGGTATCTTCGCTTCCATCTATAGGCGCATTTCCACTAGTTATTTCATGTGTTACCATACTTTCTATCAGTACATCTTCTTCAAACTCCATGTTCCTTTCATCGTTATTGGCATCTCCTATCACTTCTCTTGCCACCATATCCAGTTCTTCTACTTCTCTTGTATTAAATTTATTTTCATCATTTCCAACAGATAAAATCACAACATCGAGCGTCTCACCTAACAACTTGTCATTCTCACTTCCTATATCTACAAGCTTCTCTGAGTCGGTCTCTTCGACTATAATTGGTATAGTTGTTTCAACATCCTTAACATTTTCAAAAACAACTTTAGCATCACTTTCACCAACAGCATAATCAACTTCAATCGTATTATAAACCCTCCCATTGCCGTGTAACTTTTCATCTTCATGTGTATTAATTACTTTATTTTCATCACCCAAGGGCTCCTCCCCCTTTCGTTCTTCCTCTAAAATGCCAACATCTTCCTCACACCCTTGATCATCGCCAACAACATTTCCACTTTGAGGCATATCATCTTCTATTTCCCTTCCATCTACATCCCCATCAACATTTGTCATTAAAGTTTGCTCGTTGTTCTTATAATCATCACTACCATCGTCCAACTCGTGCACATCATCAACCCCTTGATTCATATCCTCCATTAGTTCCTTGTCCTCTTTATCAGAATAATAACCCTGCACTTCAGGACCATACTCATCATCATTTTCTTCAATAGCTTCTATAATTTGTCTATCATCATCACCATAATCACCCAACCCCACCTTACGATCCACCCTTTCTTCGGTTTCTGGCTCACATTCTTCAATGTACACACCACCATCATTTAACTCCACCTCAATGTCAACCCCTTGATTCATAACCTCCATTAGTTCATTGTCCACCTTATCATAATTATAACCCTCCACTTCAGGACCATATAACTCATCCTTATGTTCTTCAATGGCTTCTATAAGTTGTCTATAATCATCACCATCATCACCCCACTCCAACTTATAGTCCACCCGTTCTTTGGTTTCTGGTTCACATTCACCAATGTCACTACCATCATCTAACTCCAACTCAATGTCAACCCCTACATTCATATCCTCTATTAGTTTCATGTCCTCTTTATTAATACAATAACCCTCTACTTCTTGACCATACTCATCTTCATTTTCTTCAACACCTCCTATGAGATGTCTATAAACATCACCTCCATCAACCAATCCCAACTTACAATCCACTTTTTCTCCGGTTTCGGGTTCAGACTCATCAATGTAATATTCGAGCATTAGTAGTGATGGTGGGGTTGGCAACAACATGCTCATGAGCTTATTGGTGCCAGCATAGCTTGCAAAAAGCAGCCCAAAAGGAACCGAAACCGCAACCCCGATGGCTGAGAAAACCACAAGTGGTGGAACCACCAGCGGTGCAGATAAGATGACAATCCCGGAAACTGCTATCTTTTTTCCGATCGCATATCCTTTGGTCAAGATCCATTTCACCACATTAGCTTCATCATCTTCTTTTGAAAAAGAGTATTCTTGAATCCTCCAATCTAATTCTGGATCTTCCATTCTAGTGATCGATTTTTAAACTACACTAAGCTTACTCAAAATAGTCGGTTCATGATTTGTTAATCTTGTTGGTTGCATCCAGTCTAAGAATTTATACCTATTAAAACAACAGATCGAAACGACCAAAATTATTTCATCGAATAATTATATTATAATTCTGCTTAATTTCTAATTAATCTTTCTTCTAATAATTGTGTTCTACTCATAATTTAGAAAATCAGAAAAAGGAAAACAAATCACAGTCCTAAAATTTTTGTATTTGTTCTAAGAAAGCAGCTAAGTTCATTAAGAATGGTCAATCTGAAAGGTCAAATCCAGAACAAAAGCTGTTAAAATAAGTCTAGAATTGACCAAAAACAACCAAAGATTATCCGGTGATCTTTTTCTAAATTATTTCAGCAAAGAATTATAATTCAACTCAATTTCTAATTTATCTTTCTTCTAATAATCGTCTTCGATCGTATCAGTCTTATTATAATAAAAAACCTAATAAGTAAAACAGATTACAGAGCTAAAAATTTTTGTTTCTTTTACGAAAGGAGCTATATCTGAAATGGGGTCATTCTTAAAGTTCAAATCCAGAACAAAAGCAGTTGAAATAACCTTGAAGAAAAACATGTTGATTTCATAAGAAGATTAGAATATGTACCTGTGTAGTATTGATATGAACAAAGATTCTTTTGGTAAAAAAGACACTAACTTTAGCAGGTTTATTGAGAGAAGAGGATCATACTGAAATAATCGGTTGTGAAGACACGCGTTGTTACGAGATGTGAGAAAATGACAGATGTCTGCATTTCAGTTACGTTGAACCGGGTGGCGGATTATACATTCTTGATAAGTTTAATAATTTGTTTTTTTCTCGAATTGAAGTAATTGATTGGGAAACTCTTGAAGCGAGGGGCCCACTTGCATGAAATTGAGGGCAATTGCGGCAATACAAAATTTTATCATTTCCGGGGGTAAAAGTGAGATTTTCGAGGGTAAAACTGAGATTCCAGATTAATCACGTTATCTTAGAGTATTCATAACCCATGTCGTATCCTAACCTCATCTCTAAAATTTATCAAAACAATTAAGAACCGCTCTTCATCCTATCTCCCAATCCTAAATTTAATAGGAAAATCTCATCCTCCATATTTAGAGGAACTTAACAAATCTCTATTCACTATTATAATATTATTTGTAAGTGGTGTGAGTAAGAAAGAAAAAATATTATAAAAAATAAAATAAAAAATATTATTTAATCGAA
This sequence comes from Stevia rebaudiana, assembly GCA_009936405.2. Classification (NCBI taxonomy): domain Eukaryota; kingdom Viridiplantae; phylum Streptophyta; class Magnoliopsida; order Asterales; family Asteraceae; genus Stevia; species Stevia rebaudiana. The sequence goes on from WOUH02000002.1 coordinate 5,183,060, forward strand.
TAATAAATGAAAAATGAAGAATGGGTTGTAGAAAGTTTTTAAAAAGTAATCAAATTTTTGTAATAATAATAAGTTTTGATTAAATTATAAAGATAGAGATAGGAGATGGGTTGTGAATGCTCTTAGCTCAGCTGTAAATTTGAAATTAATGTGATTCATGTTTCGCATGAATGGAATGAACATGAAAAACGGTGACAATTATGTATATGCAAACAATATAACTAGATTTTTGTAATATGAATAAGATTCAAAAGTATATTATGATACATTAATAATATATTATTAAGATTCAATAATATATTATGATACATTTAATCAATATCTTTAAGATTTTGAACCCTTAAGAAAAAAACTTAAAGTTCTTACCGAACATAAAACAAATGTTTAGCTACTAAAACATTTTTGATGTAAACATCTCTAAAACAGCAAACTAGATGTAAAGTTTAATGCAATATTATATAGGAAAATTTACTAGAATAATAGTTGACTAATACTAAATTTTTAATTGGGTCATTGACTTCAACTCAAAAGTCCTATAATCAAAGAATAGAGGTTAAGGAGGTTAATCATGTACACTCAACTTCAAGATATTGAATTCATAGTTTATTGCATTGATCAGAATCAAGCTTGCATTGATCGGAATCAAACTTGCACATGATAAATTTACAATTTATTGCATTGATCCACTTGGCTATATCCGTCCTACTGTTAACTAGTAATCTTTACTTGAGTAGTACTTCATTTGACATCATTTAAATTTAGTTCATATGAGTTTAGGTTTATTCCACATAATATAATTTCTTCAATAAAAATTAACTAAATAGAAATAAGCAGTTTTTAGTCGTTCATATTTCAACCTTTTGAACTTGACCTATAAAACATAAATAAATCACAACACTGATCACTAAACACATTTCAGTTCAACCCGATCTCCAAATCTTTCCACTGAAAAAACACCCGTGAACTAACTCGCTACTAAAATTCTCGTAACCAAAACAAGGTTCACTTTATGTTTCATGCATGTCGCGTTATGGTTCTCACGAGATGCACCGAACAACACTACATACGTAGCGACAATGCCAACATAAATAATAAATATCTTAAGTTACACATCGACTTTAGGGGCAACAAAACCCTTTTGCCCCAATCATTAAAAATATCTCCTTTGTAATTACCATTCAGCCCTCAAACTTAGACTCATGTGAACCACTTCCAGATTTCTTCAAGCTACCTAATATGCCATTAATCAATTTCTCATTACCATCCACAGGTTTATCTGCCACAAACGAGTAACGTTTTGAATTCTTCTGCGTATCATCATCATAAAAAGGCGGTTTGTTATTGTTCAAGTGATCTACATTTGTATCAGACTCGTTTGATGTTATCCCGCTGGCGGTATCCTCTTTGTTACTATACCATGAATCGAGTATTTGTAACAACGAGCTTTCTTCTTTCCTGACTTTACTTCGGTTTTGTAATCCCGTTGATAAACTATCTGAATCTGAATCAGACAGATCATTATCTGAAACAGTTTCAAATTCATCTTTTTTAGTTTTCATTTGTACTTCAATGGGTCCCAATTCTTCCCATTGGGTATCACTATCATCTTCCTTTTTCGATAAATTACCATTTTTAAAACAAAAACGACCGCCAGATGGGAAAATATGATTGGATTCTAGCTTCACACCAGGCATGATCTGAATCAAAGTTGCAAGTTTCTGGTAACCAAGTTGTTGAACTTCTAAATGATAACCGTATTTTTCGAAAAAAAGTTCTTTAAAACTGCTGATTTTGAAACCGTCTGGATGTTGTTTAACAACCTCGTTCACAAGCTTCTGGCAATCGCTTAATATCTGGCTTCGGTTTTTTGGGGAGATTTTGGATCCAGTTTCTTGTTTTTGTGTTTCTGAATTGTTGTTATTTGTAGACCCTTTTGAATTTATGGTTTTGGTGGAAGAAGTGGTGATGTTAGATGGGTTGATGATTCTGAAAGGAAAAGTTCTGGATGGGTTTTCAACCACCCATTTTTTGTCTGAAATTAGCAAGTTTACAAGGTGTAAAATGTGGTTTTCAGTTAGGGTTTGAAGTTTAGAAGGTCCGAATTGCTGTAAGTTGTGCACCATCTCCTGTCTAATTAAAATTAGAAAAAACATAAATGTCATATTATATGCTATATGCAAGTTAAGGTTAATTACACAGACAGTCTTGTTGTTTACCGAAGGAAACAATATATGTATAAAAAAATACAAAAAGAATATACATATACTTTATATATACATGTGTGTGTGTGTTTATGGTAAGGATCATTTCATAACTCATATATATCTTTAGAACTGCAAGAACTCCTACCAAACACATGTGGTTTTTATGTTTGAAAATAAAAGCGGATAAAAATACAACATTTATTCGTCTATCATGAAATTAAAAAAAAATGGAAAACTTTGGTTATTTATATAATTTAGACATGTATAACTAATATGCATGTCATATTACCTACACATGAGTAGGTAGACAAATAAAAAGTTAAAAAACATATGAAAATTTAATTTTGATGGTTTTTATAAACTTAAACATAAGCAATTGTATATAGATAGTACAAATTATTAAAAAAAAAAACACATGGGTGGTTCATAGAAGTTCCCTTAGTTCTGAAGATATTTATGAGTTACAATATAATCCATATCTATATATATATATATATATATATTTTGATGGTTTTGGTTTCAATGGTATGCTCACAAACACTAAACCAACTATGGAAATAAAAGAAACATGTACCTGCTCTTAGACTGCAAAATTGAGGCTGAACCTTTAGAGCTCTCTAAGAAATCCAACATTTCATTCCAAAAAGATTCTGTAAATTGGATCTTCAAATCATCAGATTTCTTGTCATTTCCCCAAAATTTACACCAATTCACAATCCGACTAAAGATACCATGAGGTTTGCCAACTTTATCAACATTTTCTGCAGACTTTCCACCAATTTCTGCATCTTTAACAGCTTCATTAGTTGTTGAAGAAGAAGAATATAATGATGATGATAATGATAATGATGATGATGATACCTTCCCATTATCAGATAATTTATCTTTTGAAACCCTAGAGTTTCCATCAACATTTATTGAGTCAGTACTATTTTGGGTGGTGAAACAATCATTATCATTATGAGAAATCATCTCTTGATGACCATTACCCTTAAACCATTTCCTCCACTTAGACTTAAAATTTCCCACTTCAGGTACAACTTTAGTTTTCTCTATTGACTCCAATTGACCAGAGTTGACTTTAACTTCTTCCACCTTCTCAATAACAGGAGCCTGTTCCAGAACTAGCTGATGTGGCAGCTCCTGTTTTATTATAACTGGTTGCGACTCTGTAGAAACATTTGCATCATTTAATTTTGAAGATGCTGACATCATTTCCCCTTTAGGCGGCACAGAAGTGTTGTCAGCAACATCTTCCTTTAAAGATACAACTGGAACCGCGTTATCTGTATCTTTATTAGTAATAGGACCAGAAACCGTATCGGGCCCATGACTTTTTGGGCTAATCGCGTGTACTCTATGTTGACCATCTTTATGAGTTTGAACTCGTAACAGATTTGGCATCGCCATAAGAAAAGCAGAAAACTTTTTATGACCATACCAATCTTTATGAATTGTAATATTACTTTTTCCCAATTCAGCTCTTAGTTCTGTAATTGATATCCCTTTAGGATATGAACTCAACGTATTACGTACCGCTTTCACAACCGCTTTTGGAATAGGGCGAATACTGTCTGGATTTGAATTGGAAATCTCATCTGTTTGCGCGCATGAAGTTTGGTTAGAAACTTGGTTGCAGACTGCAAAAGGGTCTTCAATAGGAACCCTATAATGACCATACCATGAAGCAAAAGGACCATCTGGTGGTTGGTTGAAATGTTTTCCAATTAAATTCTCGCCTTTAACTAATGAATTCCATTGCCACATGATACTTGCAGCACTACAAAGAACTGCAGGCGCGTTATCTGTACTAGCAAGCAATACATTGTAATTATTCATTCTTAATCGGTGTAACGTGCTCGCAAAATCTCTGTCACCAGAAATTAGAAACAGATGAGCGGGTGGTGGATTTTGAGATACCCAATACATGAGATCTACTAGAAGCGATCTATCTGCACTGTTTTTGCCACCTGTATAAAACAAACGATTTACTCATTGTTGAAGAATGTTGATATTTCAAATAATTATAAGATGCGGCGTCTAATAGTAATGAAGCAATTCAGTTTCTGTAAGCAGTTTATCCAGCAATTTACAGTTGCTGATTAATCTGTTACATACAGTATACGCCATAAATAGATATTGAAACTCTATGTGCCAACTATTTTTAACTGAGGGACTTCATGAACAACTTTGAGTTGGATTTTTATCAAAAACAGAACTCATGATCTGCTCAATTTACATGATTTTATGATGATTATCATACAAACACCTGACTGAGAATGAATTCTAAAGCAAATAATTCTAGCAGAAGTATTAAACAAGTTGAACATACACATGATATCATCAGCTGCTGAAAGAGCATAACATATTTGTAAGAAATTGTTCTAAAATCGCAGGTTTAATGGATCAAAGCGATCAAATATATCTTTCTGCGATAAACTTAACACTTCTAGAAACCAAATTACAAAGAGGATCGTTATCTCGCTCTCATAAAACTGAAAGAACTCACATATATCCCAAATTTCATGACTTTTCAACCGAATTTGAAAGTACTATTGCGAGTTAACAAAAGGGATAAGGAAGTAAACCATTAGGAATATGCGTAAGGTTGATCCCTGTGGAAGATAACGCCTCCTGATTAGACCTAGATAACTGAAGAACATCGCCAAAAGCCGTGATTTGAATAGGTCCCTTAATACCAGCTGTTCTGACGGCAGAAGTAATGAACTGAGTAACTTTATAAACATTGACGTTACAAGGTACTTGACAGTTCTCGAAGTCCCACCACACAGAAACCCTAACATTTCGAACATCCTCTGGATTGCGTCGTGAATGTGAATGGTAGGAAGATAAGTCCGGTGATGCGGTTGAGAAATGGGAGATTCCGACTAGCGTTTCAACCGAATAATTGAGTGGCGGTGGAGGCGTTGTACGGCGAAAGAGAACGCGTGAAGATGAGATGAAGATGGTTATGGAAGAAAGATGTTTCATGGCGGAGGCGGTTTCTGCGTGTCACGGTGTCATTCCTCTGTCGATGGAAGCTCGATGAAATTAACAAAAACCTTCGTTGGAACTTAAAACCCTACGGCATATGCATATCACGTGCGCCATGTTAAACTACAAAAATGTATTTCATGGGTATGAGACAGACTTGGTATTAATCTTTATACAACTTATAATGTTATCTTTCAAAAAAAAAAAAAAACAAAATACAACCTATATGTTAACATGTTAGAAACTTAAATAACTGCATTCTAACATGTAACTTTATAACAACCCCATTTTTCTATTGCGCAAATTAGAAATTTTGGCTTAAAAAATATATACTCGTTTATTACGTGGTGACAAGTACCCATTTGTAACATTAAGGAAAGGTATTTTAATGTTAAATTTTATGAGATTCTTATCTAAGAGCATTCAGAGTAGCTTTCCGTAAATTACGTGAGTGTAATCTGCATAGTGTAATTTAAGATATGGTTGGGAGTGGTTGTGAGTAGAGAAGACATACAGATAAAGATTGGGAAGCTACTGTGAATGCTCTAAAATACTTACTATGGTATGCTATATAAACATTGAAAGTAATACGGAGAGCTTAATGCTATTATTTGAAATCTAGTTTTAAATTGGTAGCCCTTCTTATGGACTATCTTCACGTTTTTTTTTATTATCTCAACTAGAAAATGCTCAAAAAGCCTATTTTTATTTTTTTACCATGGCATCCAAACTTAGTTTTAGGATGTTCATAACCACTATGAAGAGGGCTTTTAGTTCAATGGTCTAGTCAAAATATTTTTCTATTTCCTAAACAGTTTTGATTCAACTACGTGGGTTTACTATATTTACGCAAAAACTACTGACACAGAAGTGGTTATGGGCATCCATTTTTATATATAGGTGTGTTGGAGATTTTGATACGAAAGAAGCACCAATGATATTTTTGACCGACCCATTGGAAGTAAGACCTACAGTAACACCAGAAGTTAGACCAACAACTATTTGATCTTCGTATGGATTAAATGAAAACAATTGTGTAGATCTAATAGTGTTTCTCGTTTTATGAACTTGAAGAGGGCTTGACAACCAACACATGTTTTTAAAACGCTTTAATTTGCTATCCTAAAAGAGCTAGCACAACACCTGTTGCACGTTAGCCTTTTATTTCTATGTAATCTCACTTTTATCAAAATAAATGTAACATAAATAACTTATCCCTTTTTATCCATTTGCCGTTTAAAAAGTCACAAACAAGTTACAATGGGACAGAAAGCGACAAATCTTGTCGAGTAAATAGATATATAGCAAATGTGGGAGTAACCCAGCTAGAGGCTCATGTCTCTAAGATTTGGTGACCTTTGTTTATAACAGAAAATAGTTCTACAGCAATTATATATATATACAAAAACCAATGTCGGTGTGAACAGTTCTAGATCTCTTATGTATCGTCATCATCCGTCTGGTCTCTCTTCTTCACTACCGACCTCCACCCTAACCTTCATCTTCAACACCTACAAACCTATCTTATGTATAATAAACGAAGCCATCGTCATCATCCGTCTGGTCTTTTTCTTTATTTTGCATGTTCTCTTCATTGATAAATCAAAGTTGCTACTTGATGATGATATACTTCTTTGTAATTTCAGCTTCTAATTTTCTATCCCATTTTCTATCGTCGCTGCATCATCGGAAATTTCAGGTATTGAGTTCTACTTCATCTATAATCTCATGTATTGATCTTTCAATGTATTGGTGTTTTCTTATGTCAAATTTCATTTGGATTGTCTATGATTTTACTTTTTTTCTTTCATTTTATGTGTTTTATAATATCATGAGTGTTTTGGGGTTCGTAATAGGGTTTTCATGGTCCTCTGTTTACATGTGATTTCTTCATACTTGCTTCTCTAAGATGTTGTCTTCTTCAGCCTTCAATGGAAATTTCATCTTCTATTTTTTGTTTTTTAATTGCCTTTCAGGTTTGTTTCACATATATGTTCTCGCTATGATAGGATACAAATTGGAAGAGGGAGGTTTGGTGCTATATTATTTGCTTATGTAGTTTACATATTTTATTTGATTTCATTTAGCAAAAAGAGGAAGATGTGCTCTGAGCTCTGAACCGAAGGTCGTTTCCCATGGTCCAGCCTATTTTGATAATTCTAGGGTTCCTCTTCCATTAATATATGTTCTTTTTCTTGCGTTTTCTGCTTCAAGATATGCAGGTGATAATCACAAAATTGATTTCGGTTCGATGTCCTGCTTCGACATTACTATAACACCTTCGTCCTACGTTTGAACCATCGCAATTGATCCAAAGTATGCTTAATTTTTTAGTTGCTATAATCTTCAAACTCTTAATTTGTGGTTTCATTTAGGGTTTTTTTATGCTAATCATTTTTTGAAATAGGGATTTTTATATGGTTGGAGACAGCGAGTGATTCTTTCTGTTAATTTTCCAAATTTATGTTCCTTTGGTTTTTATTTATGTTGACCATAAATTAGAAGGCCTGGGTGGGTTGTATATAATCCCAACACATTACTATGAGTTTGCACAATATTTAAACATGATTTAGCTATATTTATATCAACGTTTTCACTAAGCACATATGGTTGGATTAGTTAATCATGACTTGATACATTTAACTAATTTTGATTTTGAAAATCTAAACCTTTTATATGCTGCTGGTTTTTAGAGTTCATAATAATATTCAAGTTTGTTTATGTTAATCATCACCGGTTCATTGATTTGGCATCACAGCTCTTGCGGATGAGAAAGGGCAAGGATAGTCAAGTCACTATAGCTTACCAGTTACCAAAGAGGTTAATCTGAAGTCAACATCCATAAATGGAGTGGGTACACACTTATCCAATTATTTAGTTGCTATTATGATAGATCACAAAATAGCACTTAAACCTTATGTCAAATGAAAAGGCAAAACCCATGAAAAGTTTGAAACTATACTCTTGCTTATTTGATTTTGGTGCTCTTGATCTGATATAAGTGCTTAATGAGGATACTTATGAACATAAAAATTTTGTCATTGAGATGTTCACTAACACGCTTGGTGAGCTCATCAAATCCCATCAACTTTTTATTTTATTTTAATTTTTTGTTATTTTTTAATCTGATTTGATTAATTAGTGATAATAATTTTTATCAACAATTTAACATGAATTTTGTCACCAAGATGTTTAGTTCTGGTACATTGATCCAACTGTCATCCACATAGATCTTAAACGTGATCATATATTTTCCAATGACAATCCATGGCATTTCAAATGTAGTAATTTTTTTTCTTTGTTGTTATGTCAATAGGAATAATCTTCAACCTCACTAGGAAGCCCAAAGTACAACTCTGATTACCATGTGCACATCAAGCTTTCTTTTGATTTTCAGATAAACAAAGGTGAAATGAACTCTGAGATAACTTAAATTGTGCCAAGACTTTACATCTACTTAGGCTATACTCGCGCAAGCCGCAACGCGCGGGCTCGGTGCCTAGTTAATTAATTAAGAGCTAATAAAATTATTAAAAAGAAGAAAAGCGCCAATCATGAGAAATATGGATGACAATGTTTCATCGGCAAATGCATGACAAAAACCCTAACATTTCCAACATCTTTTTCAAGTTTAGTTGTTAAATTAGACCGTCTATTTGCTATAAAAAAAATTTACATCACAAAGACACTGAATCTAAACAACAACAGATTATCATTTCTTACCCAAATGTTTAGAGATACAAAAACTGGTGGATGAAAACGGTATGAACAAAGGAAAAATGATTAACATATAACAAAACATTTCCTATTTTTCAATTCCAAGTTCTTTTGTGAGATCTCTTGTGAGGCTAAATTGGAGGGTGTTGTGCCATGGGAACAATGTACGAGTAACAGGCAGCTTCCTTCTCAGCTCCTGCATTTACAACATCATACGTGCTTCCTATTATTCATACGCGCTTATTACAAACCCACTTATTATCCTCATCGTTCATACCCACTTATTTGAAAAATTATTGTCAAGGTAAAACACTAAAATCAGATCCTAGTTGATTCACCAATCCCAACGATTTTTTTTTTTCCTTCAATTTTATTTACTTTTTCTAATAAACCAATTTGATAAATATTATGCACTTAAAGATGTTCCTTTTGACTCCTTTTGGTTTTAGTTTAAATCATTTTGCTTAACAAATAATAATTCAACACAAACTCACTCATTTATAAGTTAATAAATGGAAATTAGCAGCTCTAACTGAAATTAGACCGTTTATGGAAATAAAAAAGGTTTTACAATTATTCATTAAAGGAAAGAAACAAAGTACCTTGAACGTGGAATCTGGCAAATTAGAATAAGACGCCTGTGATCGCGCACATGTTAGCATATAAATAAATCCAAATTAAAACATTTTATGACTTTGAAAAACAAACCTGCAGGGAATTTAGGTATTCTGTTTCATGGTGGCGAATAATGTTCATCAATGAATCAGCAGAATCATCTGGTGACTGAGTGCATGCAACACAGATCAGGAACTTCTCATTGCACAAATTTTAAATAATAAAATAAAAAATTATAATAAATAAAAAAATCTTTCAGCAGATTGGGTTGTGCCAACCTGTTAAAACAAACTTTGTAAACAACTGAAGAAGTCTACTTTTCAAAATTAGGAAAAAAAATTATTTGTGATAAACTGCAGAGTTTAGTTGAGTTAGGTATGTAACCTGAAACATAGTTGAATCTCTGCATTCATGCTTTGCATCTAACTGAACATTCCCTTCTTCAAAATAGTGAGCATTCACCTGAATATATTTTTAAAAAAACAATAAGTTATCTTTTTATTATAACCAATATAAAAATTATCATTATGTTTCAGCAAGTGCCTGCATTTTTCCTCTAACTTCTATAGTTTGTGATTCATCCTTAAACTCGATGTTCCATATTGAGCTCCAACTTCCATTACTAATGAAATCAAAATACACCAAAAAACATAAAAAAATAAATTAAAAAAAGGAACAGAACAGATACAGTATTATTAGCTATAAAGTAATAAAAAATAAAAAATAAATAATTAGTTTTAATTTTGCTAACCAAAAATTCTGTGGACTATGTCGAGTGGCTGTAATAACCACAACAAGCTCAAAATCCGACCCGCAATCTTCAACATCTTTTCCACTTGTACAGTAAACCGAGCATACACCTTTTGGATACGCCTCTCCAACGTACTTAGAAATTTCAGCATCCAAAGCACATCTGTAACAATGTCATGAAACTAATATCACCAAATGTAAATATCACTAAACGTAAGTCAGCTACAAGAGTAACATTCTTCAAGTTGGTTAAAATGTAAAGAGGATATTTAGTGAAATGTTACCGATACTCTTCTATGTATTGAGATGGAAGCTCTTCATCATTAGCCGGTCTCATTTGTGTACAAATCTGAACCAATTTAACAAACTTAATAAGTAACTGGCGGTTCATCCGATGATTTCACCTAATCGGCCATAACTAACTTAGAGGCTGTTTGACAACTTCTAAATGGGAATGAGTGTTGAACCAGTAAGAGGTCTGAATCATTAAGTGTTGAATCAGTAAGAGGTCTGAACCATTAAGAGACAATATAATGCTTAACCGTTATGAGAAAAATGTCTGGCCAATTCAGATAAGAGGTCTTAACAATTCAGACTCAGTATAATGCTTAACCATTTAGAGGCAAATGTCTAATCATTCAGACCTCTGATCGCGAAACAAACAGTCTGAACCATTAAGTGTTGAACCAGTAAGAGCCTGTTAAGAGGTAAACAAACAGCCCTTAAAACTTACTTGTCGAACATGGTCAACCTTTCCAACTTGTGCAGTTCTCGGATCAAGATACTCATCTTCACTAATCTCACTAAATGATGATACCAACACCTGCACAAACACCCAAAGAGAAGAAAAGATTAATTTAAAAATAGTTGACAGCGAAAAATATCAAAATAGCAAGTAAAAAATCCGACAAATAGCAAGTTATTGGTATGGTTTGAAACTGGTAAGATGAGAGTAAACATTTTTTAAAAAACGCTTCTGAAAACCTTTTCTTGACATGTAAAGTATAGTATCTAGGTAACATAAAGTATGACACTAGGGAATCAAAACAGAAGCCTTGATTTTATATAGCGCGAGGCGAGAGATTCATGTATGTGACGCGATATAGATTATATGATACTCATATATTTATTCTAGATAGTATATATATTTAGCATATTTTAACCATTGAATAACAAAATTGAGATGATAAAAACAACTACACATACCTTAATAACTCTTAAAGATAAAAACCAATCAAAGTGGAAACGGTGACTTCAAAAAACATGCTGCTAACTACCAACAGATCAAGTGATAGAAACCCTAAGGGTCATTTGCAACTCAGAAACAAGATGAAACTCAAAATCTAGGTCAAAATAAAGAAAATTCTTAACTATTGATAGCAAAAAAAAGCATACTTCACCGCTTCGATTAGGAAACTGGAGACAAATGATGTGTGATTTGTTGTAAACAGGGAATGCTTCTAAAGCCGCCCTTTGATACACATTCTCGTCATTTATAACTGATTTCACGTCTGCAAATCCCTTAAGGTATCAGAAACAGTACCAAATCAGACGCATCTCAATTATCTAAACAAGAATTATGTAAAATTGGTGACCTTTGGCAACGTATTGAATTTCACCAGGCGGAGAGTTGAGAAGAAACCATTTGGCAATGTCAATTTTCTGATCATCACTGAGAAGTATTTCTTGAATGTCTTCTGCATCTTCCATAGTTGATTGTATGTGATCTGTCGCGAGTTTTTGTGAGCAAAATGTTTGTATTGTTCGTGAGAATTGATCGATTTCAGAAATGGTGGGATTTGAAAATTGGGAACGAAGGCTGTTTACTTGTTTGTACGGTCTACGGAGCACAGACAAAACAGCATATGGATGTAATGACAGTATGAAACTGAAAGACGTATTTTATAAACGACGACGTTTTTCAGTCTAGACAATTTTCATTGTTAAAGTTATGAATTAATATTAATTTCATTATGTAGTTTCGTTAGCTTTTAATTTTTTTAATTTCGTTAGCTCACTCTAATTTCATTATGTCCTTGAATAAAATTTATAAATCATCAACATTACCTATATCTTATCAATTCATAAGGAAACTCATATATTTGAGTTATGTACTTGAGAGAACCTTACGTTGAAATCAAGATTTGAACCTAAGACTTGTTAAATCCTTCACTTGTATAATTACTATGTATTTAACTCATCTAATAATACTATATGACATTGCAATAAGCTATCATAACTCAGCAATGATCAATTCAATTTCTTTATTTTATGTTATATTTTCACATGTACAAGACATGATTTTTATATATATTACATTTTACTAAAACTATAGATGTGTTAGTATGTGTTAAATTACATATGCATTTACACACACAAAAGATGAAAAATTATACATATGTAATAGTAATATTCGAAAAATATACGTACATTTTTTATTGATCTTGACGGGTTATTGTATAGTGATGGGTTATCATATGTCACGTTCCTAATTATATATATGTGTATGTATGTGTGTTTAGGTGTTACACGTTTTTATCACCAACTCGAGAGTTTTACTTTGTGGTATACGTATGACGCATTAAGAAGCCTACCAGGCTTGTCAACTATTGTTTATAGATTGACTAGGTTAAAACTTCTCATAACCAAAATAAAGGATCAAAAGCACATTAAAAGTTATTTGAATAGTGAATACATATATGTGGTATGAACGATGAACTTGACATTGTATTCAAGAACATTACTTGTGCCATTGCAGACATAGTAGCTTAGGAATGGGAATCCAAATCAAACGAGTAGCATATGTAGATGCCACATTATCTTAGGTGGTGTTTTGTTTTCAAGAAAAAAGATTTTTCAAACCTCTTTTTTTTGCGCTACGCAAACCATGCACTGACATTTTAGTATGTAGAGTGTTAGTTTTTTAGAAAACCTTTCATTTAAAAATGTATGTGTGTCCTCTTCTTCTAGCAAATCTGGACTCCTAACTTCTAACCTCTTCAAACCCTAGCTGTGATGACCCAAATTCCGTGGGCTCGCCACGTCATCGGATTTACACATAAGCACAATGGTTAAGACAGAGATAAAACAACAGCGGAACAAAAACTTCATTTTATTAAAACCAAGGTGCTATTACATATTTTCTAATATATTATACATCACATATCACTATCTATATGCCAGCATAACTAAGTCCGAGTTGCCTCCAAGCTACTCCATCCTTCACCTGCATTCAGAAACTTCTCATGCATCTGATATGCATACTTCAAAACGTCAGCTTACGCTGGTGAGTTCTAAGTTTACAGTTAACTTGCCTCTTTCGA
>WOUH02000002.1:5202046-5220507 GCA_009936405.2 Stevia rebaudiana
CATAACCAGGTTTGAGTGTCTCTCTATCTCTAATGGTTCAAATCTGAGTTTTAATTCAAAATTGGGAAACGAGATCTGGCCAGTGGTGCCTATGATGATGGCTGGAAAAAGGGTGGCGTGGGGTGTGGTGATTGTCGAGGACCGATTGGAGATGGAGATTATGTTATCGTCGCTGCCAACATGCTTAGGTTTTCAGGGACCAATGATTGTTTACGACGCATTTGGATTCCAGGTTTCTTTTTTGTTTAGGTTCATTTAAGATAAAAAGGTTTTAGCGTGCACACTTGGTAACTCTTGATTTACCTTGCATTAATCAGGCCCTCTATGTGTTTGTGAAAATGCCTGTCTATCTTTGTTCCTTAGCTTCTGATCCCTTATTAAATTTCAGGATGTTTTGGTGCAGCTATTTCTGCCACTTTGTTAGAAGAGTTACAATAGAGAACAAGGCACGCCAGTAGGATCCTTTTCTGATTTCTGTGATTCAAACCACAATGAACAAATATATTCAATGAAATTAGGTTACTCATTTCTCTATGTTCATGAAAACCTTTTTGGCCTTTGTAATTCTATTAGAAGAATGTCAGCATTCTATATGATACAATACAATACGCCTTGCCTTTGTTATGAATATCTGTTCCGAGTATAGTGGATGAAAAGTTATTTTTGGCTATATGTATTCTACGTTTTGTACTCCTTATTACTTTTTGAAGAAAGCTGGTAAGTTAATTACTAAACGATAATCTCTATGTGAGTATTTGGATCAATTTATAGTCCATACTCAGTACGCTAATGAGGTGCGTGTAAAAATTATGTCCTGTTATTGTGTTTCAGGTTACATCCTGAGTTATGTAGTTTGTAGTTTGATCAAGGGCATATCCGTTTGAAAGTAAGCATTTTTGGCTTTTTGCTTAGATATATATTTCTGATAGATTGCTTCTAGGGGTGACCCACCAACGTGTTGTATATGTTTCTTTTAAGATATTTGACGAAGAATGCTGCTAAACAGGAAATTGATCTTCAACATGGCTAAACAATATAGCAAAGAGTATGAAGCTCAGGTATCATCATATCATTAATCTTTTTTTTTCTTTATAATTTGTTGTTTTTAGGTTGGTTTTCAGCTATATTTTTATTCAGGATAAGGAGTTGATTCAGCTGAAACGTGAGGCTAGATTGAAAGGTGGATTTTATGTCAACCCGAAGGCGAAAATGTTGTTCGTTATTCGTATTCGAGGGTAATCTCACTAATTACAATTTTACTATGTGACAGTGGGAATCGTTTATTTTCCATTTCGAATGTTTGTAGATGCTTTGATAGCTTAAAAGAACTTGATTCACATTACTCTCTTTATTGAAATATGCAACTATTCTGAGTTTATCTTTTAAGGATATTAAACTTTACTATTTGCTTGCAGATTAAAACTTTCATATTAGGTTGGAAATTTTAAATAGGGTATGGAAGTATAATTAACGCAGCCAGGTGTTTGAACTGTCAGGTCATTGCTATGTTTTGTTTGGTGGGAACGAGGTGTTTAAATCGTTAAAACAATGTTGATTATTAATCTTGACCAATCTTTAATTACTTTGAGTTTTGACATTTTAACACTAAAGTCAAAATGAAACAAACACAAGGAAAATGAATGAGGCTCTTTAATTTTGATTACTTCTGGTCATAAGAATCTTGATATCAGTTCGTAGTTCGTATCTGGTTGCCTCAAATGGGTTTTTTTTAGCATAAATTCTGGCTATTTGTCAAAAAAATATTCACTTTCTTTTGCTTCTTCTCATGTTTCAGGTTAATTTTGCACAAGCAATGTCAACCCTTGCTCTTTAGGTGTTATTTTTCTTTGATTGCATTTTATGATTTGAGTAACTCATATATACGCAAATTAAGAGTTGAAAAATGTTTATTTTTTTTTTTGAAAATAAAAACACTTATCCAAAAGAAAATAGGAGTTACCAAGTGTGGGATTCAATTTATATGGTTGGTATTTTGAACAAACCAAGAACAATTCGTAGGTTTCAATTTACTCTTTCTGGGATGGATAAAAGGCTTATTACTTTGACATAAATTATCTTCCATTGTATAGGATCAATGTCTACCGCTTTGTAAAATAGTTTCAGCACTAGGGAATTGAAATGTTTGAATTAACGCTTGACTCAATCCTTAATCCTTTCTGTTTTTGTGAATTATGTAAACAAATAAATAAACCAAATAAGATGAAAAATGCTTATATATATGCTCAATACGTCTTATCAATTTGAGAACCTTTGAATAACATTTCGACTGATTTCAGTTCATTGGACCCAATTACTTTTGAATAACATTTTGGGTGACTTTTAATTCGTTTAACCCGATTGACCCATTTCGTTTACAGGTATTTTTTAGCTTATTTAATGGATTATACGTCTTAGCTAAACTTCTTAACATCACTTGATCGGTCATGTGTATGAGTTATCAAAAGTCACATCTGATCATCAATACAATTTTTTTTTCTTTGTTAGCTTATTAAATATTTGCAGGTCACGAGTTTAGTCACATCTGATCATCTGTTTCACTTATTATATATAACAACTCTACAAATTATATTTTTATGTAGTGAGTTCTTTGTTAACATCCCCAAATGATTAGTTGTTGCTTCTTAATACCGGTAACTGTAGGCTTACTTATTTAGATTGGTCTATTTAGTTTTTCTTCAATTTAGGTATTTCCCTCATTTGCTTTTGCTTTTGGTTGAATCTCAATGAGATTTTGCTTAATATGATTAACTATGTATATAGTTTAATCATTTTCTAATTTGATTTGTGAATATTTGTAATCTGCGGGTTAATAAGGTTGTGTATGTCATTAGTCGAGTGCTACTACAGTCGATGCCAAGCCATTGAAGGTGCTAAACCGTTGCACTCAATTGCTTCTAGCCAACAATTTTCTAGAGAACTAAATTGCCTAACAAATGTGTTAGTTAAACACTTCTGATTTACAATTTCCCGTCCCTACGGTTACCGACTTTGTAAATAAAGACCATATGAAGGACAGTCAAGATAAATCCTAATATCCTAGTTTTTTACACTTTCCTAGTTAATCATAAAGCCGATTCAGATACCGTCAACTGATGCTATTGTAAATAAGAGGACTTAAAGCACATAAGTTATGGAAGTGGATCAAGTGATAAATTAGAAGGTGCGTCTAGTGATTTTCTTTCTGTTCTCACCAACAATAAAATCATCATCCGTACTCCCTAATCGTAAGATTATGTGTATTTTGCAATTGCTCTTGATAACTTTCTGAATCAAGAGCTCATGTTTAGATTAAAGTATTTTATGGGTCCACGAAATCAATAAGATGATAAGAAAAGAAACGAAACCAGCATAACGAGATGAAAAAACCAACTGAAACTAATAACGGATGGTTTGGTTAGCTAATTAGCTTTCTTTATTATTAACCAACTTTTATTCAAGAAATCGATGGTCTCAAAATTGTAAATTGATCATGATTATTTATTCCGAATAATGCAAAGGTTTTAAATAATGATTTCCTAACCCCAACTAATAACATTAAATAAGGAAGGGATATATATGAGTATAAAATAAATTATTAAATTCTTATACTCCCCCTCAAGATAGAGCATGTAGATTTCGAATGTCCATCTTGCCAAGTAAGTACTGAAGTTGTTGGGTTCCGAGTCCTTTAGTCAACAAATCTGCAATTTGCATCTTGCTATCAATATTCATGGGCACGATTTCTTGTGAGTCTACTCGTTCGCGAACAAAAAAACAATCCATCTCGACATGTTTAGTTCGTTCATGAAACACTGGGTTGTTGGCAATGTGACGAGCCGCCTGATTGTCACAAAATAAGGGTGTTGGGGACGTGATAGAAACTTGCAAATCCTTAAGTAACCAGCGCACCCATAGCACTTCGCTGACTGTGGAAGCCATGGCTCTGTACTCGGCTTCAGCTGAGGAACGAGAGACAACAGATTGTTTCTTAGTCTTCCAAGAGATAGCAGCACCGCCCAAGAGAAGTAGATACCCTGTCCTGGATCTTCTAGTGTAGGGACACCCAAGCCAGTCTAAGTCACAGTATGCTGTAAGAACTGGATCTCCTTCACGTGGAAGAAGGATTCCTTGTCCTGCGGTTCCTTTTAAGTATCTTAAAACCCTATTGGCTGCCTCCATATGGTTGTGAAGTGGGTCTGCGCGACGAACTGGCTTAAAACATTAACTGCATAAGTAATGTCTGGTCTAGTTGCTTGAAGATAAAGCAACCGACCAACAAGTCATCTATATTGACTAACATCAATTTGAGCTTCACCTTCTCCCTTGTCAAGTTTTAAACTTTGTTCGAATGGAAATGCACTCGGCTTACATCCTATCATGCCATTATCTTCTAAAATGTCTAGGATGTATTTTCGCTGACTTAACACCAAACCTTCAGAAGTTTTAGCAACCTCAATTCCGAGAAAATATTTTAATGGCCCAAGGTCTTTGATGCTAAACTCCTCATGAAGCTGCTTCTTGGTATCTTGTATTTTTTTATGGCTATTTCCAACTATGATAACATCATCAACATAGATTAGAACAGCAACAAATGTGTCTTTCTTTTCATGTATGAACAATGAGTGGTCTGCCTTGGACTGTTTGAAATCTAGCTTCAAAAGGAAGCTGGTGAATTTATGGTACCAGTTGCGGGATGCCTGCTTTAACCCGTAAACAGATTTTTGAAGACGACATACTCTAGTTTCATTTTCATTAGAGAAACCTTGAGGAATTTTCATGTATACCTCCTCATCCAACTCCCAGTGTAAAAATGCATTATTTACGTCAAGTTGATGAATAATCCAATCTTTTTTTGTTGCAACAGCTAAAGTGTTCGGACAGTTACAAGCTTGGCAACTGGAGCAAATGTGTCATGATAGTCAACTCCTTCCATCTGAGTGAACCCTTTTGCAACAAGTCTGGCTTTGTATCTCTCAACTTCTCCATTAGCTTTAAATTTAACTTTGTAAACCCATTTAGAGTCTATGGCTCATTTTTCTTTTGGCAATTCCACCAAGGTCCATGTTCCATTTTGTTCGAGGGCTTTAATTTCTTGTTGCATAGCATCAACCCAACGTTTATCCTTAACAGCCTGCTTAAAACTCTTTGGCTCATCATGTGTGTTGATGGCCGCCAAGAAGGCTTTGTGAGTGTTAGAAAATTTATCATATGAGACAAAATTAGAGATAGGGTGTACCATGGAGGTTCCTTGATTGGAAGCGGGTTGCGTGTGATCAACCGAAGGGGGAAGTTTCACAATGTGGTCATTAAGCCTTTTCGGTTGTGTCCTGATCCGTTGACCTCTAGTTTCTGTTTCATTTGGAAAACCATTAATTGACATATTTGGATCTATAAAATTGGATCCATCATTCAGTGGGCCTGTTTCAATGTTTGTTGCTTCATAATGTTGCTCAACATATTGATTTTGGGTTTCTTCTTGGTCTACGATGGTATGGATGGCCCCATCATGGGCTAATGTTTTTTCTTCATGAATGGGCTCGCTAACAGGGGCTGATATGACGACATCATGGGTCGACCATTTTACAGGTTCTTCATCTTCATTTACTTTATCAATTTTCATGCCTTTGAAAGGAAAAACTTCCTCACAAAATAGTACATCTCTGTTCCCGACAAGTTTTCCAGTTGCAATGTCATATATCTTGTATCCCTTTATTCCTTGAGGATAACCTAAAAATACCCCGGGTTTTCCTCTTTCCTCAAATTTATCTCCCATAGTGTTTGTATTTTTAAAATAAACAAGACATCCAAACACTCTTAAATGATCATACTCGGGCTTTTGATTCTGAATTAACTCATAGGGTGTTTTGTTATTTATGACCTTTGAAGGCAAACGATTGATTATGTACGCAGCAGTCAATATGCATTCTCCCCAAAATCTCTTAGGTAGGTTAGCTTCAAAACGCAAAGCGCGAGCTGTTTCAAGTAGGTGTCTGTGCTTTCTTTCCATAACCCCATTTTGTTGAGGCGTGTGCGGGCAAGTGGTTTCTAATATAATTCCTTTCTTATCATAAAAATCAAACATAGAGTTTGATGTGAACTCGCCACCGTTGTCACACCTAACTCTTTTTAATGAGTCTTTCAAATTGTACCTCCACCATTTACTTGCATCGCTTTTACTTTTAATCAGAAAAACCCACACAGATCTACTAAAATCATCAACTATAGTGAGAAAATAATTTGCCCGAGTATATGATGGTATCCGATAACCTCCCTAAATATCACAATGAATCAATTGAAAAGGAGCATTTGTTTTTATTTTACTAATAGGGAAAGGTGTCCTGGCATGTTTTGGCTTTACACAAGAATCACAAAACTTATCAATTTGTTCAATAGAATTGCTTTTAAGAAAATTTACTTTATCAAGTTTTTCTTTTGAGGCATGACCTAGTCGCTTATGCCATGTGTTAATAGTAGTTGCCATGGCTCTTTTGTCTTTGACCATTACTATTCGGTACAATCCCCCTTGGCATCTACCCACTCCAATCAAGTTTCTCGTACGTAACCTTTACATGACACAAAAATCAGGAAAAAAGGTTACCGCACATTGTAGATCTTTACTTAAGCGACTACATGTAAAATTTGGAACATAAAGAACTCCGTTCACTTTGACTCCCCCTGATCGCCTTTTCCTTCAACGGGAATAGTTTCACCATTAGGTGCTTCGAAAGGAGTTCTTTTCTTGTTTTCAAGGAGATCGAGTTGGTGAGTTATATGTTCGGTGCAACCCGAGTCAATCCGGGTACCCAACCAGTTTAATACAACACAAAACGTGCAATGTTCATTATATTTGCTCTCCTTTCCGAACCTGTCTTTTCTTGGTTTGATTAAATGCCCCATCTCGTTTCACAAAGACGTTAAACGCAGCGGATTCTGTCGCGTGATTTTGAGTTTTGAAGGCCCTCATTTACGTGAAGCTGTTTAGAATATTTAGATGGATGATCAGTCGCACTATTAGATCCTTCTCCGGTTCTGTTTTTCGGTATCTCGTCTCCGGGTTCTGTTTTCTGGTATCTCGTCTCCGGCCATTAGCGACGATAACACAGGTCAAGATTTAGGATTTCGGAACATGCTTTGATGCAAATCGATGGTCTCAAAATTGTAAATTGATTATGATTATGATTATTCATTCCGAAGGTTTTAAATAATGATTTCCTAACCCAACTAATAACATTAAATAATATATGAGTATAAACTAAATTATTAAATCCTATATTTATGGGTCAGTTTGAGTTTCAAGTGAGAAAAAAAAATCAAAATGAACGTTGTAAGGATGGTAATAATGCTTCTATTGTTTTATTATAATTTATAAATTACTAGGTCTCAAACCCGTGTGATACACGAGAATGTGTATCGTAAAAAAAGGTACAAATCTAATACATTTTGCTAAATAACACCTTTTTTTACCCAAATCTTTTTCCACACAACACAAAATCTATTCACCTGTCTAATATGAACCTTTGATATAACTTTTATGTGTCTTTATGGAAGTTTTATGTTTAGCCTTTAATGTAATTCTATAGTAAATATATATATTTATATTCTAGTTTGAACCGTTCAAGTTTATGGAGAATAACATGTTTGGCATTTTAAAAATTTATAAACAAAAAAGAACTCAAATTTGTCTTTCTTCACACATGATACTCTTATATAGAAAAAGTGACAAGTGTCAATTTTTGAGAAAATTAAGGTGTGCTTGACAACTCATCTATTTTATTTTGTTTTGAAAAGATAGATGTTCTGAAGTTTAGAAATTTGATTAATCGATAAGAATGAAAACTTGACCAAATAGATTCTTTATATAGGGGTTGAATTTACAATGCAACATTTTAGTTTGCAGTGATAACGTGTTGGCAGTTGAGATGTAATCGAGTAATCGTTACAGTTATATTGTTGCATCAGTAGGAAGAAGCCATTGATCACTCAATTGTTTCCTGTAGTCAAGAGGTTACTTGATATTTCATGGGGAAATGAGTTACTAAAATTATATTATCCATTCTTACCTATTATTGCACGCATTAAATCACTCACATGATAAGCAACACGTATTTGCTTTTGTTAAGGTGTTATTAATCTCTATGGTATGATACATTTGTTTGAGGAAACTCGCATAAAGCGATATTCAACAAATCTACGAGGTGTATAAAGTCGTACACGACTTTCCCAAGATGCTCGATAGCATTAATTGCACACATTAGGAGTGGTTTTCCATCCACACTCTGACAAGATCAACGCATTAAGGTGATCATCCACACCCAACATGATCTTTGGAATTGACAAGTGTTTCTTGTGATACAAGATCAAATAATGACATCGATATCCTACATCGTTTGCTTTCTTCTAACAACATCATAGACAAAGATGTAACGGGGTTTTCATATATATATATATATATCTATATATATATAATATATATATATATATAATAAAACAAAATAAAATAGGTGAGGTGTCAATCAAACCATAATTTTCTCGTGATACTTGTCATTTTTTTTGTATATAGGATTACTATGTGTGAAGAGAGAGAAAATTTATTTCTTTTTTATTTAAAATTTTTTAAAATTCAAACATGGTATTGCTCCTGTAAAGTAGGATCGTTTTAAGATGGATTATATAATTAGTATAACAATTTAAACAGTTATAAATACATAAACCTTCTTAACACCTAAGAAAATTTTCTGTATAGTTCGTTTGACTTTCTTCATATTATATATTTTTTAACTGACCGGGTGTTGTTTTTATATTTTGAAACGTAATGTATATTTGTTTGATTCGGTATACAATATGTTTTACAAGACAAAAACAAAACTATGGACATAATAACCACCCCGTTATATATTGTAGAGATCAACGAGGAAGATAATTTAGAAAACTATGTGACTGTCTGCACTAGTTTATATTTTAGAGATCACCCGATTTTAAGTAATAAATTAGATCATTAAAAACATTAATTCAAGTGTTTCATTGTGTTTTCCATAACCTCAATTTGAGTGTTTAACACACATTAAGCCATAATACTAAAAAATAAGCTTGTTTGACTTGTGATAGTGTAAATCCACAAAACCAAATTTGATAGTTTGACACACATTAGAAAAGCATCAACATACATACCATGTGTTATTTTGTTATTTAATAAAAAATAACATAACATTTACAACAAAGCCAACAATATTTTTCAAACCTTTCTGCCCACTTGGTTCAGATAGCTTTATGACCCGATTATCATATCAACTTGAACTTATGATGACCCGATTATTATACGTGTGCATTGCATCCACACTCGCGCCCATGTGAACCCTATCTCATCACATCTGAAAACAGAAATCAGATTTAATTTATATACAGATCGCGCTAAATAAAACTTTGACAACAAGAATAAGGTATATGTCACACGGCTTATTTCGTTTAAAATTGCTGATGATTTGTAAACTTGCACAATTAGCATAAATTAGGTCACTGATTCATCTTTTGCCCAAATTGGGTTACTAAAACTTCAAATCGGGCCATCATCGGATTTTGTTTGTTTCAAGAAAGTAATGAAAGATAAGATGTGAGAGTCAAAATTTCTAATATATGTAATTATATTAAAAAAATGTAAAAATGGTTAATTCTATTAAAAAATAGAAAAAAAAAAAAAAAAACCTAAAATCCACATCACCGCTCCATATTAGAATAAAAAAATTAATATTCTAATTGAAACAAATAATCATGCAAAAAAATCATGCTAAAACCCATAATTTAAATAAAACATGAAAGCTAAGTAACCTAATTGGAAAACTTTTTAAACTTGAATGACTTAATTGAAACACTTTTGAAACTTGTTACTATTCTACAAAGTTACCCCTAATAATAACACCAAATGTGATATTGTAATTAGCTTCTTTTCTTGACAAGCAAACACAGGTAGATTATAGCCAAAAGTCCAAAAAGGAGGAATTGTTGTATTATATTTAGCATCATCCATTTTTTTTAAAACAAACTCAATTAGACAGAATATTATGTACAAAGAATATCCATGAACAATATAATTTCCAAAAATATTTTTAAAAAGTTAAAAAGCACCAAGAAACTAACCTGATGTTTTAATGTTCCAAGTTTGGGTCCCATGATTCATCTACAACTTAAGACCCACAAGTCCGAATCCATGTTTTTAGATAAATTGGGAAAATTCTCTTCAACTGAAATATTACCCAACATTTTCATCTGGTTCTTGCAACTACAACAACTGTACTCAGTAAATCTCACTTACAACAAAGTTATCTGGTTCTTGCAACTACAACAACTGTACCCAGTAAATCTCACTGACAGCAAAGTTATCTGGTTCTAATAACTGTCAACTCTTTTTCTTCTTTCGTTGTCGCCTAAGGACCAACGTGACATATTTAACGGTTGATTCACACGGTTTAAAACCTTTTTCATTCATCTCTTTAACCAACATTTTTGCTTCCGATACATATGATGGTATCAACGCCTTTTCCACCTCAGCACGCATCGCTAACTTGCACCATCCGCTTATAATTATGTCATAAGTTGAAGAATTAGGCGAAACCCCTCTATCATGCATCTCTTTCATAATTCCTCTTGCATGATTCATCATTCCCACTTTTGCAAACTCACTAATAAGCACATTATAAGTATTAGTTTTGGGAACAAAATCTTTAACTATCATTTCACAATAATACCTAATCGCTTCCTTATTATTCCCAATTCTTGCATACCCACAAATCAAAATGTTATACACATCAGAATCAATTTCAAAACCTCTTTCCAACATGTCATTAACTAATTTTAACGCATCGTGCATTAAACCGCTCTTTGAAAGACCTCTAAAAAGTGTGTGATAAGTTGAAATCGTAGGAGAAACGCCTTCAACCAACATATGTGAAAACATTTCAAGTGCTTTTTTCAAATGAGAACTTTTGCAATATCCATTAATCAAAACATTGTAAGTTATGATGTCAGCAGAAAAACCGTTCTTTCTCATTTCTTGTAATGCTGATGTCGCTTTTCTAGTCATCCCGAGTCTGCATAACGCTGTGATAAGGGCATTATAGACTTTTTGGCTCGGTTTAAGGCCCATAGCTAAAAGACGTTCGTGGATTAACAAAATTTGATCCCCGTTTCTACTTTTTGAAGCTGCATTAATGATAATTCTGTGATTAGTGGAGTTAGGGTAAAACCGTAAACTTGTCATTTCATTCAACAAATCAATGGCTTCATTAACATTCCCTGATTCACAGAGTCCACTAATCATAACATTGATAGTAATCTCATTAGGGTTTAATCCAATGCTCTTTATCTCTTTCCACAAATTTAAAGCATTTCCCATTTTACCCTCTCTACAATAAGCAGCAATCATCGTGTTAAATGTTTCAAGATTTGGTATCAACCCGAGTTCTTTTAAGCTTAAATAAACAGATTGAACTTCGTATTTCCCGGTTCGTAATAATCCATTTACTAAAACATTATACGCAACACCATCAAACAGCAATTTTTTCTCAGTCATCTCTTCCGCCATTTTTAAAGCAAATGATTCATCACCAGATTTAAAATAACCATCCATTAATGATGTATAATTAACAGAATCAACTAACAATTCTTTCGATATCATCTTTTCAAAAAAGAAACCTGCTTCATCCATTTTACCGGTTCTTTTATAATTATTAACAAAAGCATTAATTACAAAGTTGTTTTCTTCCAAACCACTCAACTTCATTTCTTCATAAAAACCAATAGCAGTTTCTTGTTTTCCCGCTTTAAAATACGCGTCAATTAGGATACTGTAAGTATATATATTTGGCATAACTCTCTCACCTGCCATCTTTTTCAAGATATTAACAACTGCATCAAACATTTTGAGTTTTAAATACCCGTTAATCAAAGAAGTGTATGTAACAACATTTGGGGAAATATTGTTACGCGCCATTTCTTGTAATGCTGACTCAACACCATCTAAATCTCTTGATTTAATACGCCCATCGATCAAAGCAGTATACGTGATACAGTTTGGAATTAAACCCGAAGCTAAAAGATTGTTAAACATCATCTCAGCTTCATTAGATTTTCCACATTTAAATAATCCATCCATTAAAATGGTGAATACAACAACATCAAACGCGATTCCACTCACTACCATTTGACCTTGGAGTCCAAGTGCAACTGCAAGATTCTTTCTTTTTAAAAAAAGATCTAAAAACACAGAGTAAGTTATATGATTAGGGTTTGAACCGACTGTTTTCATTTGCTTGAAAAGTTTTTGAGCTTCATCAATTTTCCTTTGTTTGCAAAGTCCGTATATAACCGAACTGTATGTGATTACATCAGGTGATAACCCATCTGTTATCATTTTATCATACAAGTTAAGTGCTTCATCAAGTCTTTGCTGTTTAATGTAACCATTGATTAGTGAAGTGTATGTTATGACATTTGGCTTCAAGATTATCTCTTTTTTAACATTATCATCACTATCAATCATACCCTCAATAACAGAACTATTATTTCTTTCAGTTACCATAAGCTCATCAAACATACTCTTTGCTTGATCAAGATTCTTCATCTTGCAGAACATGTTAATCAAAGTATTATAAGTAACAATATCTAGGAAAAATTCTTCTTTTCTCATCTTATGAAACATCTGAAGCGCGGTATTAACATCACCAGCTTTAGAATACCCATGAATCAAAGTATTGAAACCAATTACATCTACATTACCAAACTGATCAAGAATCCATTCCACGTGTTTCAATAGACCCGTTTCGATAAAACCCTTAATCAAGATGTTACAAGTGAAATCATCAAAAGCAAACCCCTTTTTGATCATCTCAGAACATAACCCAAATCCTTGTTCAATAAACCCATATTTACAGAACCCCCATATCACAGTATTGTAACTAACAACATCACATTCGCTAAAAGTTGTATCCCGTAGTAAATCTAACGCTAATTCGAATCTACCCAGTTTACATAAAGAATGAAGAACTATATTACGAGTTTTTACATTAGGATTAACACCACAAGAAATCATCTCTGAATAAACAAACCATACCTGAGAAATCATCCCGTGATTGTTGAATTCTCTAAGGAGATGATTCCAAGATTGTAAACTTTCGGGAACAAAATTGTAATTTCGCATGGCATTGAAGGCCTCTGCGGCTTTAGAGAGGCGTTTACGAGAGAGGAAGAGATGGATTAATGTGCAGAAAAACGAAGCATATAATCCATCATGTTTGATTGTTATAATTGATGAAGATGAAAGAGGCCTAATGAGAAGAGAACGAAAGAGGGTCTTGTTGCACTGCAATTGTTTGATGAAATGCCGCAACGAAGACCCCATCGTGTATGACGATGCTGCGACTCGTTTACTTGGGTTCGAGAGTACGCATTTGATCAAACCAACCAAGATTTTGACAACTAGTGGACTTCTATGTAATAGGGTTCGGAGATCTCGTTAAACAACTTCGAAAAACAAAAATCTAACAAAATAGCAATTTCACCAACATTTTTTCCTATTTTAGCTATTATTAATTTTTTTTTTTTTTTTTGCCAAACTTACTCAATCAATCAGATAATGTCATTTAACATTTTATCTCCAATTTAGACGATAAAATAACTAAGCCACCGCCTAAAGCAATTTCATCTCAATTTTAGGCGATGAATAACCCAAGTTCATCGCTCTCCTCAGCACCTTACCACTTCGTCGTTGAATTTGCTACGTAAAAGATAAAAATTTTCCACATATTAATTATTTCATCACCGAAAAGAAAATGTAATAAACATATATCTATGTAGACATGGAAGATGATAATCCATCACCACATTTCATCTATACAAAAAAAAAATCTAGAAAAATACCTTAAAATTCATTTTATTTTTATTAAAAAAACAATATTTATACGCATAAAATAATTTTTGTTTTAAAAACTTAAATTTCTTATAATATATACATATACACACATTTGTACGTATATTTAAAAAAAATTATATATTAGTTGAATAAAATTAAAATACATTTTACTATAAATTAAGAATAAAGATATACACCTAAAATTCCTTTTTCTTTTAAGATTGAATATCATATTTGTTATAATGTATGTATATAGAGATTGTACACCTAAAATTCTCTTAAAAGGTTTTTGTTCAATGAAGAATATCATATTTGTTATAACCGCATGAATATTAAGAGTTTCTATTTCAATGAAGTCACCAATCGATATCTCAATCTCACAGCTCTTACAAGTATTTTCTAATTACAATTTGAATTCTATTGGATTGCATATGACTTTCTCTACAAGTGACTTGCTTATTTATAGTTAGTTAGAGTGGGGCCCATTGGTGAGGAAGGCATGTGCACTACCAATGGTCCGGATGCGCGTTGCTTTCTGAGGGCCTCTAGATCTCTGCCACGTGTCATTAGTTTGT
The DNA here is from genome assembly GCA_009936405.2 of Stevia rebaudiana. NCBI lineage: Eukaryota > Viridiplantae > Streptophyta > Magnoliopsida > Asterales > Asteraceae > Stevia > Stevia rebaudiana. The sequence goes on from WOUH02000002.1 coordinate 5,216,522, forward strand.
TACATCCTTCCCGCCTTTTTATTCATGCGCCGGGTCGGTTTAGTTTGGGATTTCCCGGGTGGGTTTTATCCGTTTTACTTACTATCCACTATAAGTCCCCCCCAGTTTGGTATATTTGAGCGTAGTCGAGAGCGTGCCAGACTTTTGCGTTTTGTTGATTTTTTCAAATTTTGTTTAAGCGGGAAGGTTTTCTGCCGGTTGTAGTTTCCCCCGAATTGTGTGCATATTTTCTCTTTCCTCCGTGGCGTCTTTCTACTGGACCATTTGTTGTGACGTGATTCGTGATATGATGGTTGCTTTTCTTCTTACCCACTTGTTGCTATTTTCAGGGTTTATATAAACCCTTCGATGCCCTTTGTTTTTGTCGTCCTTTGTTTTGATCCTTTTCGTCTGTTCGTTTCTTGCCTTTCGTTCTTTGCTTGTCTTGGTTTGTTTGCTGGTTGGTTAGACGACGATGACTAAAGGTAGCAAGGTCGGGAGAGCCGTACGGAGTTCTGAATCAGACGTTGCCGATATTGGTGACGTTACAGTTGGCTGGAGTCGATCGGAGTTTGAGAAGCTAGTCCGAACCTATGGTTTTCGACGGGAATGGGGGGCTGCTTTCCCGAGTGAGGGTGATACGGCATTGGATAATCCTCCCGACATGATGACTGTTTATGCCGATTTCTTTTTACACGCCAATTTTCGGTTTCCGATTACTAGGTTTTGTTATAATGTCTTAAATCACTACAACATTCATCTCTCCCAAGTGCATCCGCTTGGTATGTGTCGGATTACTCTTTACGAGTTCCATTGTCGGAGTTTACGCCTTACGCCGTCCCTTACTTTGTTTCGAGCTTTTTACGAGATTACCTTCAAAGGTAACTGGTATTCTTTTAGGAAACGGTACGGGGTGAAGCCGCATGCCGGGAAACTGCCTGATAGTTTGAAAGGATGGAAGAAGTGGTTTTTCTACATCAAATCGGCGGTGGTGCCTTTGGAGATGCATTACCGTGCTCCCCACGAGACTATTACCGATGTTCCCCCGGAGGAAGGATATGCGAAGGATCCTTTTTTTCATCGGTTGACTTCAGAGCCGGCTCCCTTTAGGGAGCTTCATGAAAACGCTTTGGTGTGTGTGGGTATGAGCCGCAATTGGACTGATGTGAACCGCGTACCTATTTTCCAACTGAACAACCGAGGTACGTGTGCAAATGGATTTTTATTCGACTTTGTTGTGCTATAATCTTCTCACTTGTTGTTTTTTGTGGGTTGTAGTTATGGGATCTTTCTTTCCCTGCTTGTTCCCGGACAGGGTTCCGCCGGGAGTCCCCGGTAGCTTGCCGCGGAAGGCGGGTGATCCTTCAATTCTTGAGAGGACTCTGTCTAATTTTATGATACCTGACGATGCGGCGCTTACTGCTGGGGTTTCCGCGAGCAGGGGGGAGCAGGTGGCGGCATCCGTTAAAGTTAAGTTGGAGAAAGTGAAGGAGGCCAGAGATGTTGCTGAGCGTTTTTCATCTGTTGAAGCTGGTGATTATGACATTGAGGTGTTGGAGGTAGAGACGGAGCCGTTGGGAACCCGTGTATCAAGGAGAACGGTTGTTTCTGAGTCTGTACATCCGGAAGTTCTTCCTGAGAAGCATGTGTTGGAAGTTAAAATTCCTGATATTGTCGAGGAGGTTCTTGATGTTCCCCCAAAGGCTGGTGATAACCCTAAACTGGGTCCCGATGTTGTTCCGATTGTGTCACCAATACGTCGGAAGTGAAAACTTAGCGATCGTGTGACTGGGTTCGACGTGGGTTCCTCGTTTAAAATTCCTGCCGGTAATTGCGTTTGTTGTGTTCTTTTATTCGTTTTTGTTGTCTCTGATGTAATTGTATCTTGTTTATGTAGCGAAAATTCCCAAAGTTACTCCTCCTGGTGATGATATCAGTGAATCAATTAAAGATCCGCTTGAGGGTGATGGTGGTAGTGGTGGTAATGACGGCAATAATACTGAGGAGACCCTGAATGTAGTTGTGAGAGAGAAGAGCCCCGTGACTGAGGTGTGAGTGTAAGTGTTCCGATTACTGAAGGGGAGAGTGTTGTTATTCCCGAAGTTGTTGGTGGTGATGATGGAAAGGGTAGTGCTGATGGTGATGATGTTGGCAAGGGTATAAATATTGGTAGTGGCAGCGATGGTGGTACTGGTGGTGGTAACGGTGGTGGTGGTGGTAATAGTGGTGGTGGTGGTGGTAATGGAGGTGGTGGTGGTGGTGGTAAGGGTAAGCGAAAAACCTTGCTTAAAGATTCTAGTAGTGAGTCTGCGTCCAACTTTTTTAAACCGAAATAGACCCTTACCTCGCAGTCTCGCTTGGTGGATCCGGCCGTGTGACGTGATTTTTTCCGCTATGCTATCCCTGATGCTGAATATGACTATCAGCGGAGGTTGAGCCATGTCGACCAATCGGATATGTTGGCCGCAAATCTTGCTGCCGTTTTTGCGGGACTCCCGGTCGTGATGCGCGAGTGGGATATGCAGCATGTGGAGTTGTCAGAATTTGCGGCCCGGGAACAAGCTTTGAAACGACAGGTGGCCGATTTGGAAAAAGCCAATGTCTCTTTAGTTAACCAAGTGACTGTTGGGGTGAGTGCTCGAATTGCTGCTCGTAAGGAGTTTGAGGAAGCATGTAAGAAGACAAATATCTTATTGGAAACTCGCGCTAATGTGATTAACGACCTTAAGCGTCAGTTGGAAGTATCTGAGGGGAGGAATAAGGCGTTGGTTGATCAGTTGAAGAATTTGGAGTCGGCCCGTGGTGTGTTGGAGCACGACCTGTCTGAATCACGTTTGGCGCAGGTATGAGTTTGTTTGGTACCTTGGGTTTGTGAAGCTTTTGTTATGATTGGTTCGTGATTCTCTAGTTTATCTTTTTACAGAGTCGCATGGAGAATGAGAAAGTTATTATGCAGGGTCAGGTGGAGGAATTAGAGAAAGAAAAGGTTTTGTTACAAGGGAAAGTAGAGGTTTTGGAAGGTGAGAAAGTAGTGTTGCGGGGTAAGGTTGGAGGTCTGGAAGACCAACTGTCAGCGGATTTGGTGGATCGCCATTGGCTTATGGTGGATGGCGTTCCGCGAGCGGTTGAAGCCGCTCGCAGTTGCGATATGTTTAATGACGCCGTCGCCTACGTGGTGGCTTCATCTAAAGCGGTTGGTCGAGTGGAGGGGTTGATCACGGGGTTTAACCTTAAAGAGACCGAATCGGTGCAGACCTCTACCCTTTTTTAAGCTGACGCGGATGTGAAGTATGATAGGGCCACCGACGAGTATGATAGTTTGAGTCTTCCATTTGTTGACGAATTGATAGCCAGCGGTCGTAATGATGATCTGGATGCTTTCAAAGCGATTTTGGTTGCTGAGGAGTCTAAAGTGGGTGAAGATGATGGCGTTGGAGACAAGGTTTAGGGTGGTTTTTAGGTGATGTATAGGTTTGACCTTAGTATTACCGTATTGTATTTCACTTTGTCCTTGTAATGAAAGTTTGGATCTATATATGATAACTTTTTGATTCTCTTATTCCTTGTGTTGTTCTTTGTATATTTATACCGCCTTTGTTATTCTTGTTTGTGTATGCCTTTTGAGTTTTTTGCTGTTGCCTTGGATTTGTATACTTCATGTCTTGCAGTCTTGAACGTGCTTCGCGAGTGTTGTTAGAGGTCAGGACCCCTCTGGCACGTGTGCTGGGGGTCTGAGGCCTTGCTTTCTTGTCATCTTGGGTCGGGTTTTTATTTTTTTGTTAACAGCTCGGGTTAACTCTTTTTTATGAATGAGACAAGGGTCAGGACCCATCCGGCATAAGTGCCGGGGGCCTAAAAACCTTGTTTTCTTGGCAGCTTGGGTCAAGTTTTATTTTTATTTTATTTTAGTTAACAACTTGGGTTAACTCTTTTTATGAATGAGACAAGGGTCAGGACCCATCCGGCACAAGTGTCGGGGGCCTGAAACCTTGTTTTCTTGACAGCTT
>WOUH02000002.1:5220607-5233645 GCA_009936405.2 Stevia rebaudiana
TGATATCAAAACCTGTGAACTCACCAGCGTAAGCTGACCGTTTTCAAAACTATATGTAATCTCAGGTGTCTAAAACAGGATTCGGGAATGACTCAAGGGGGACTGTTTATATTGTTTATTTCATGTTATGTATTGTATTTTGTTTCCGCATGTAATGTACTCTGGTATTCAGTATGAAATGAAATAATGTTGTTTGGTGTAATATGTGTTGGATATTAAACAGGTTGACTCGATCCTGCAATGGCGAGCAATTAACGTGGCGACCCGCTCACAGACCGGTCGGAGGTAAATCAGAGGTAAATGTTCAAGACACGTTAAATTTACCTCCGGGTATTAATTATCATGTATTGTTAAATCTTATCTCAGAAAGGTGTGGTTTTGTAAATTTTATAAGAATATCTTACAAAATGTCTACATACACTCATTTTATTTATATGTTGGATGACTATGATCTTAGTCTGTTTTTAATTGTTGTTTTAAAAAATCGAAATGAAATGTTTACATCTTTTGTGGTTAATGAATCTGATGCATGTGGTAGCTCAGCAGTTCCACAATTTCATAGTAATCATCATGAGCGTGTTCACACAAAAAAATAATTAGGTTAATCCTAACACCCGAGATTGTACCTAAAACAGGAGCGATGTACAAGAAGTATGCAACAATGAGCAGAGAATATCATTTGTATTTGTGATTGTTGTTTGGTGTGTCTAACCAAGGACCTAGCATTGGTATTTATAGTGTGTGAGCCAAGTGAAGCAACACCACCATCAAATCGTCATTGAATTGTTAGTATTAAAGTCTTTTGAAACATCACCATTATCGCAAATTTGAAAAGTCTTGATTGCTGGACAATGAAACATCTTTCACCTTTATTGCGATTTTGAAAGTTGTTGACTGAACCCACAATGGGTTAGCTCAAACCGGTCACGAGTCGAGCCGGAGCCATCACCCACAAAACTAAAGGCGACTACAAGCGGCTTGCGACGATGCTACGAAGTGCAAAATACGCTATCAAAACGCCACATTACGCCCTATAGCTCTCGTGCCCGTGCTCGTGCTCGTGCGTGTACGCGTGTTGGGTGCTTCGCACCCACTGGCCGCCACTGGGTGTGACTTGCTTTATTATGATATTATTCTAACATAATTCCCACTTAGAATATTATCATTTAATCAATGTGCTACTAGTCTCATTAATCACAATCATTAAGTTTCAACCACACACTTTTGAGCATTGATATCTCATTCATCATTGCTCGGTTTTGGACCTGGTTTGATTCGTTTTAATCTTACGTATAGTAGATTATAAACAGGTTTAAAATAAATTAAATTGTAACAAATACAATTCATTATTTTTGTTCCAAAGTTAATAATAAATAGCATTTATTATAAAAATTCCAACATATACTATACACAATCTACAACATATGTCTACTCACCAAATTCTTTTAGTTGATTCTCTATGATTATAGATGTTACATGTGATGCAGTTTGAATGTTTCTAGTTAAGTCACACTTAGAATGCATCTAGACCAAAGTCACACTTAGGATGCATCTAGAACCTAGATTATGAGATCTAACTATTTTATGACTTTTTTCGTTATTGTTTGAAGCAAGTTGTAATGTGTCTTGTTTATGAAGCAGCATAATTGTTTTAAACTATGAAACTTAAATTAGTGACACGAGGTATGAATAGTCGACTCACAACCCCAACGTATAATCCACCAAAGGTTGGGGTGTGGAAGGATCAACGAAAAAGGATCTTGAACGAGTTTCCAACCTCTTGAAAACTTAATGACATATCGTGTAACATATGACATGAGTTTTGTATCAAATCAAATAAGAAACGTAATGTATGCATGCATAGTTGCACATAATACGATATTAGAGTAATCAACATGTGGTATGTTATTTTGATAAAGACGCATTGGATATGACAGTTGTAGATCTTAATTCCAAGGAAAAGCAAGCAAACCAACAGGATATACAACCGTTAAGTCCATCACCAACTAAAGTGGGGTTGATTGACCAAAATCTATGAGCGATCACTATATTGTTTTTTTTTTTAATTTCTAATCGTATGTCTTGTTTGAGATGATGATAGAGGGCCACAAAGTGACTAGTGTTCCGATTTGGTGTTTGCGCCAGTGGTCACAAAGAGATGGTTACGTCGTGATTCTTGCAGGCATAAGTGACCGGTGGTGCGCATGAAAGACCTAGCATCGACTCCATATTTTATGGCTTTAACGGTGTAATTGTTTCTCTTATTTCCAACTGCTTATAGTATACACATATGTGCAAAAAGATGCAAAGATATAAAAGATCAATAATATACCGGCTGAGTTCTGTTGTTTGTAATTATGTAAATCAGAACAAGATTATCCTAAGTAATTAGATGAAATTGTGTGCATGTTTTAACAAAGAAGCAAGAATCATGACCGGATGAAAGCATGATGCTTTAATAACAATTCTTGGAATAATGAGATTAGAAAGTATCTTGATTTAAAGCCAATTTTACTACGAAGCAATACATGATTGTTGAATATGATACAAGTTTTTGTGAAAGATGGGATTTAATGTTGTCGTTGTGTGCTACCTGGTGCTAGTGGTGGTGGTGGAATAGGTGGTGGTCTCGATCGATGGAAATAGAATCGTTGGGGGTGGTAGTGGTGGTGTGTAAAGGACAAAAAGTATAATTTACTCTTATCTAGATGCACATGACATTTATAAAGATTTTAAAAGATTATATACACGAATGCAATTTAAATTTGAGTAAACTAGAGCTTGCGTCCCTATGGTTTACACCAAACTGCACATTGAGTCCTCATTGTGAAAACTTTTTTAACTGAGTCCTCAATGGGGCCAACAACGTTGGAATTACCGTTAAAACATAAACCATCATTGGTATGTTGGTGGTATAAATCACATTGCACCCCCCTTAGAGGATTTATTAGCATATGCGTCCCTATCCAAACATAAAACTTCCATAACGCCCCAATTGCTCTTGTTCGTTCCTGCCTTCAATCCTCCAATATGCTCACCGTCCAGCATCCGAAAATGGTGCGATCGATAGGTATGCAAGGGATAGTCGAGACATAAGATGTAATAGGTACGTAAAAGCTCTAAAATTTCTTTCAATTGTTGTGTTTTTACCTGATTTTACTTTTGATCATATTGTAACACCTGCAACTTGAACAAATGTAGTTGGAATGTGGCTGTCTACCACCTACCACCACCTTGTTTTGCATACGAGGGTCGATTACGTTTGATGATGCCTAAAATGTATGTAATGGTTTTTTTGTAACTTGATTTCATCCCTAAATGAACTATAATGGGGTTTTTTGTTGTCAATTTTAGCTCTTTAGCAGCTTAATTCTACCCATGTTCTACAACTGGAAGTTTAATTAAGAGTAGGATATTGTAATATGAATTGAACCCTTGTTTTGCATTTGTCTTTGGTGTATGTAATTGTGTTACGAGTTAATGGTGTTATGTAATGTATGTAATCATTATGTGTTGAATGTTATCAACAATGTGCTATATGTGTTTGTATTATCAACTATGTAAACGTTACATTTATGAGATGTGTGCTAACAACTGTGTTTGAGATGTGTTGTTCAGAACGAGAATGGAAGAACCCACATACGTTTTGAAGTTTGATTTTGGGACGAAATGGATTACATAGAGGAGGAAGAGGAATCTTAAGAATGCAAGCTCCAAACATTGGGGCAAATTGTGTTTTTATAATTTTTAAACGGTAATTACAAACTCAGTATTTCAATTACTTACTTGACAAAAATAAAAAACCACGACGACTTAATTAACAAATTTCACAAGATGAAGACTCAATGTTTAGTTTGTACTAAACAACATGGACACTTTACTCCTCAATTTTAATCCGAATATACATCATATATTTATAATTTTATTTATTATGTAAATTAATGTCCATTTTGTTACAAGTCCCGTGGTGTTACAGATAAATTTGTTGAAACCCAACTTAACTAAAATACCATTCTACTGTATAAATAAAAACCTTCGGTTTACGTAGATTTTAGGGTTCTATCTTTCAGAGCCGAATCACATCAAACCTTCTTTCTTCCTCAGTTCGCCACCCCCAAATTTTTCACAACAATTCTTACGAGCAATTGAAACACAATGCATCATCTCAATTTATAAGTGTTTCTTCAATATCTTTCTTCAATTCGCATCCAAAACCCTAGAAATTCGTCACGATGCAGATATCGAATTCAGACGAAACAGTGGATGTTTTGACTAATACACACGATTGCACCACTACGGCGGTTGAAAACATTGAAGAAGAGCTGGAAGAGAACTCGAATTCGAACTCGAATGTTGAATCTGCAATAGATGCTTCTGGAAAGACGTTGGATCTACAGGTTTTGGATGAGCGGAGGATTAGTGGTGGTGATTTTGATTCGATCGAGGGTTTGTATCTGTACAAAAACACTTTCAATTTGATTCCTCGATCGGTTGGGGGTTTGGGTAAGTTAAAAACCCTTAAATTCTTTGGGAATGATGTCAATTTGTTTCCTTCGGAGTTTGGGAACTTGGTTAACCTTGAAAGACTGCAAGTGAAGATATCTTTACCTGGTTTGAATGGATTACCGTTGCAGAAGTTGAAGGGTTTGAAGGAGTTGGAGCTTAGTAAAGCGCCTCCAAGACCTTCTGCATTTCCTTTATTGGCTGACATCATGGGGCTTGTACGCTTGACCAAACTATCCGTGTGTCATTTTTCTATCCGGTAAGTGTAGTTTTTCCTCTTGTGATTTTGTTGTAAAGCTCTCACATTTAAGTTTAAAGAAGTTAATTAAGGTACTGACCTCTGTCATTATAGATTTGGTAGTGTCTATGATAGAATCACATTAGGGTCTTAGAGGAGAAGATTAGGACTTTAAATGTGTTTCTGAAACAAGTTGCTTGATTTTTCACCTGACATTGTTTGTATCCAAATCTTCTCACTGTTTGTAATAGAGAGTATGATTTCATAAGGTTAAAACAGTTTTAACTTGTAACGTGTTCCTAAAAGAATTAGCTGTGAACCTTGTCTGGACTTCTAATGCGTATCCGATGCTTTTTTTATTCAGGATGTTGGGATTTCAAATCCTGATTTAGGTTGGGATTAAAGGTTGGTTTAGAGTTTATGTGGATCATGAAATTTATGCGTATAACATTTTTATGCTAATAGAACCTGCTTGACGGGTGCCTTGTTGAAGCGGATGACTCTATAGTTATTGGGCTTAACATTAGGAGACATGTGGGCCAATTGATTTCATATTTAATACCTAAAAACTGAGATAGATGAAACTGCAAATTGGCTTCAGATTCCAGTACATTATTAGTACCTCACTATGTGACCTATGTACACGAGCTGAAACTAGGGTTTCTCTTTTTATTATTTAGGTGATACAAAGACTACAATTACATGGGCCTGAAGCCGGCCCATTCCTAGTCTCATTGGGTCAACCAAACAGGCCCATATGCTTCACAACACAACAAATAAGTTAACCATAATCAGTACGACTTCAGTTAGCCACGTTAAATCATTGTGTTCGTTTACTTTTTGTTATCTGCGTGTCGATCGTTTGTGTGAATGTGTTGTCTGTTCTGTATCGTATCACTTTGTCCCTAACACTTTTAAATATAATCAGACTGTCCAATAATTTTCTGTACATTTAAAAAAAAATGCATAAAGCACTTGTCTCAATTATTAACTTTCAGTTGCTTGTTTAAGATAATGACTTTCTTATAAACTCAATGAAACTGATGAAAGTTATGTTCAATATATGCAGATATCTGCCTTCTGAAATTGGCTGTCTTACTTGTTTGGAGTACTTAGATCTCTCACACAATAAAATGAAAAATTTACCTGCAGAAATTACTAATTTGAGTGCTTTGATAACATTAAAAGTCGCCAACAATAAGTTAGTTGAAGTACCTCCAAAACTGTCATCTCTTCAAAGACTGGAACACTTGGACCTTTCAAACAACAGGCTGACATCTTTGGGGTCTCTTGAACTTGATTCAATGCATAACCTTCACAGGCTAAATCTTCAGGTACATATAAATATATAATCAAATTATTCCAATTAAAATTTTTGTTTTTTGTCAATGAATACTATATGCTTATAGGTATAGAAAGAAATATCTCACCTGAAATACATTGAAATTCATTCTTTCTAGTACTGTTTTATGGTTTAATCACCAACAGGGATTTGCTTATTGATGATGATTTGTTTTTTTTTATTTGTCAATTTTACTAAATAATTGTTGTTTTTTAATATATAGTTATAGCATGACTGATCTTGTTGTTATGTCATCTATTTTAGTACAACAAGCTTTCAAGTTTCTCTCAAATACCTTCGTGGATAAGTTGTGATTTAGAGGGGAATGATGAAGATATGACCAATGTAGAGATGGATGTTCTTGAATGTAGTGTAACAGAAATTCCTAATGATTCTATAATCGGTAAGCACTGTTTTTATACTATTTGTTAATACTTAAGTTGGATATATATTTTTTTAAATTTCTTTAGATGGATTATGATACGAAAATTCTTAAATGATCAATTTTGAACTAGACATTGCTGATTCTTCATCAAGTGATATAATCGTATCATCATCATCATCAAATAGAAGTATTCCAGCATCAATACATAGAAAAGGGCGTTATGTTTTGCAGCGAAGAGCTCGCCAAAGGCGGTTAAACAACAATAGGAAGGCGAAAGGCAACAATTGCACGCGTGTTTCAACTGAAAAAGCAACCAAAAGCTGTGAATCTGGCAATACTGACATTAAATCTGGACCCCTTCTAGAAGGTTCATTGGATAACAAAGGACTTGCTGTAGATGATGACAGTTCAGAACATGTTGATGATAATTGTGTCAAAAGTAAAGAAGTTGAAGATAAATTTACTGAAAACAATGATGCATTGGGATCTCTTTCAGAGGCTTCACAGGCAAAAAGACATTCTGAAAAGGATCTTAACCCTAAACCTAGCAAGTCAAGAAGACCAGTTGACATACATTTAGATATGTCTTCTAAATATAGTACAATGTCTTTTTGTAGCATTAACGACTATCTGCCAGATGGATTTTATGATGCAGGACGAGATCGTCCATTTTTGCCTCTCAGTGATTATGACAAAAATTTGCATATTGGCTCACGTGAAGTTATTGTCATGGACAGGTAGTTTCTTAATCTTGATATTATTAATGCTTACATTTGAGGAGGACGAGATTGTCTTTTTACGTTCGTTTTTTATTGTTTTAAGGACAAAATTGGGTTTTGTGAATTTGACTAACTTGGTTATCTTTTTTACACACATGCCAATTATGTGATTCAACTTCCCTCACATTTTTAAACGATCATAACTTTTTCATACGCTAATATTAAAAGAAACACAATAATAACGAGCATTTTTTTTATTCTTTATGAACCGAGTATGGTAAGCATGGTATTGCTATAGTTTTTTCTTTTATGTTTAATAAAACTTAAGTATTTCGTGATTACGTGCTTTACCAGTGTCTGTGTTAGTGTATTGTGTTCGCTGCATCGCGGTTACGTTTCGAGTATAAAAAAATAAACGTATCAAGTGAACATTTATAATTGCAAGACTGATTATGTTTCAATTATTCAGGAAAAGGGATGAAGAGTTGGATGCTGTAACGCAATGTGCTAAAACACTATTATTTCATTTAAGTCAAAGCCATGGGTCAACAGAACTTGATAACATGCAGATTGCTTCATTGCTTGCTTTGTTTGTGTCAAATCATTTTGGAGGTACCGACAAAAGTGGATTAATTGATAGAGCACGTAAGTCTGTATCTGGATCAAACTATGACAAGCCTTTTGTATGCACTTGCCCAACTGGGACCCACAACAACATTACAAATTCTACAAAACAGAGTATAAACCCTGCAGAAGATGCTGTTCTTCTTCGCCTTTGTGAAAAATCTATTCAGTTGGTTAAAGCAAGGAGAAATTCCATTGTTGTCCCTATTGGGACTTTACAGTTTGGTGTTTGTAGACATAGAGCATTGCTCATGAAGGTAATTAAATCTAATATTATATAATCTACTAGACTTATGTCTCATATTTTTTTTTAATCTACAATTTGTTTTGTTTAATTTACTTTTAATGGATGAATAGTTGTTTTTTATTTGATTGAAATTTAGTACCTGTGTGACCGAGTGGAGCCTCGAGTACCATGTGAACTCGTGAGGGGTTATTTGGACTTTTCACCTCATGCTTGGAATGTAATTGTTGTAAAGAGGGGTGATTCAGATGTACGAATGGTTGTGGATGCATGTCGTCCTCATGATATAAGAGAAGAGACCGACCCAGAATATCATTACAGGTATGTTATTCTGTATAATAACATTTTTTTATTATCTAATAATGAAACAAAAAAACGTTATTATATGAATGCTTCTATTAGGAAGTACCAGCTTAACTAGTAATGCATGACAACATGTGACCAAATAAAACCAAGGGTAGATTATAGAGCATATAATGTATTGCATATTTAGGTTGTTTGTTTCTGATTTTAGGTACATTCCTTTGAGCCGAATCAATAATGATGCAAATCTTGACGTGGATTGTTCTTTTCCATCTTTTTCTACGTGTGAGAAAATTAAGGAAGAAGGTTCATCGACCCTTTTCCAATGCAACCTCGGATCAGTTGAAGCTGCTGCTAAGGTCTTGATAACTTCTATAAATATTCATTTTTCACATTGTTTTCTTTGTTTTGATTTTTGATGCACTATTTTTTTTTATTGGGAAACATTAACTGAAAGAAGTATGTATGTAACAGGTGCGAACTTTGGAATTAAGTGGAAGCTCTGCAGATGAAATTAGGAATTTTGAATTAGACTGGTTAGGGGAGGTGAGACTTCTAAGCGTTTTTAAGCACCCTTGTATCGTTCAAATATTAGGTCATCAAATATCTTCCAAATGGTTACCATCGCCAGATGGAACACGCGTATTGCAGTCTGCCATTTTTATGGAGCATGTAAAAGGCGGATCATTAAAGGTCAGTAACCATCATTATTCAATTTCTTAAATCTTACAAAATCATTTTCTTATTTTAATCTTTTTGCAGCATTATATAGAAAAGCTTGCAAGATCTGGTGAGAAGCATGTTGGTGTGGAATTAGCTTTACAAATTGCTAAAGATGTTGCGTGGGCATTATCTGAACTCCATTCAAAAGACGTGATACATCGCGACTTGAAGAGTGAAAATATATTAATTGATTTGGATGATGAAAAATCTGTTGTTAAACTTTGTGATTTTGATAGAGCAGTTCCTTTGCGTTCTTCATTGCATACTTGTTGTATCGGTCACAAGGGGTTACCGCCGCCTGATGTCTGTGTTGGAACACCTCGTTGGTTGGCTCCTGAGGTTTATAGAACAATTAATGATCCACGTTTATATGGACTGGTATGTTTTTTTTTTAGTTTTATTTTTTTATATGAAGTTATAATATATGATAGATAAAACTAAATATGCGTAGGACATATTTATTTTATAACTAATACTATGCTGAGAACTGCGGGAATCCCATAAGCACATCTACACAACGCTTTAATGTAGAGAGGGTAAAATTGAACTTTTTCTTTAATTTTAACCGTTCTCTCTTGATTTTTTTGTAAAAACATTTAAAAAAAGTCAGTGTGTCGAAATTTACATGCATTTGAGTCAATCTGTATAATAAGTCAAAGCGGTTCTCAACATATTATTGGTTCTAAAATGAACACCCCCTCTCTCTCTCTTTCAATATGCATGTATATATATGTATGTATATATGTATCATGTATCTATAAAAGGTTATTAGCTCTGTATTCTTTAGTAAATGGGACGTTAAGTGTTTCTGTAATAAGTTATTTATTGTTAACTGTAGGAAGTGGATTTATGGTCATTTGGATGCCTAGTTTTGGAATTATTAACTTTGCAAGTGCCGTATTTTGGGTTGCGCGAGTCTGAAATTCATAAGCTTCTTGTGGTAAGTACATTTATTTCATTAGAATGATGACTATATTACCCCTTTGTTGAATCTCTATACTTTTCAAGGAAAATGTAATCTTTATGCCCAATCATAGCTTGTGCTCATTGGATTTTAATTATTATTTTATTTTACTTGATTGAAACAGACGGGGAAACGACCCTTACTGACAGATGAACTAGAGGCATTGAATCTATCAGAAGATACTGAAGCTGAGAATAAAGAATCCAAAAAAGAAAAAATTCTTAAATTTTTAATTGATATTTATCGGAAGTGTACCAATGACGATCCAAATGATCGCCCAACATCAGACCAGCTTTACCAAACGCTTTCTGATTTCTCAAACTCAATCACCACAGACGCGTAGTTGTCTTATTGCTTGCTGTTTGTGTTCGGCTCGAGTCTTAGGTTGTATGAGTTTTAGTTGTTTAAAATGCGTTTTTGTATGTTATTTCTTTCCGGGGTATTAGGCCCACGAGAAGTCATTTATGAATATGATTTATATTTATTTTAGAAGATTATTACTTATTAATTGTTGTTTCTTATTATTTGTGTATGGATGAGTAGAGTTGTAATCAGATCGTGATACCCGACATGGACAACAACCCAGATTAAATGTTCTAAATTAAGAGGTTTTATTGTTTATAAACCGTTATGAGTGATCATATTGTTCAAACTGGAGTAAGTGGATTAGTTCGGTTTGTTTGACTATATAATTTGGTTTTACATTAAGGCTCACTAACAGTTTGCAATTGTTGTGTAAACGCACTATTTAAATTTTATTAGTGACCAATTTATGTGTAATCACACTCCAAATGCTTGCAGTGAACCTTATTTAGTTTTTCTCCATTACCAACGCGATAACCATTCAACGTTAAACTTGTGTTTACTTAATTTTAACTCTAGAGTTTAACCTTTTGAACTTAAAGGTAAAAAATTACATGAACAAAGTTGGGAAACTAAATTTGGTTTGAATTTAGGTTGGCTTCGGGAGCGTCATCAATTAGCAATAGCATAAGTGGGTTTGTGTTTGGGTTCATGACGAAAACATAGACTACAGACAATTTAAAGTAAAATGATGAAAATTAACCTAACCTGGCCTCACTCTTTCGTCGTCTGATCCCACCTTACGTCACCTTCGTAGACAGTATGCTCCACTGAGAATGACAATGGGATGAGTTTGAGACGTATTAGGAATCTTAACCTCAGGGGCGAATGTTAGTAGAGTTCGGGCAGGGCGACCGCCCCTGCTCCGTTTTTTTCCATAAGTATGTAAATGGTACCTCGTAATTCAAAAATTTTAATATGTATAATTTCGCCCCTGCTTTAAAAAATTATAAGGTGATATTTGCCCCTGTTCAAAAATATTTTATATTTATTAAAAAATATGGATGACAAAGAAATCCGAATAACGAAAGAACCGGGAGATGATAGTTACGATCTTGACATGTTATTTGTTTATTTAAGGTTTGGGCATAGAATTAAATACCTAATTTCATCTAATATATAAACCCACAATTTATAATTGGTCCATTAGCAATTAATCTATAACCCAACCCAAAATTGCAACGACCGCCGCCACTGCTCTTTCCCATCGAGTTGGTTGCTCCGGCGAGCGACCAGCCTTCCACCCTCCATCGTCGCCGTCATTCATCTACAAGTCCACCCCATCATCTTCTTCATTCTCCAACAGGTAAATTGTTTATGACATTATAAAAAATTTATGTATTTGTTAACAAGATTTTAGTTTTTATGTTTAAATGAAAATTAGAGTTTTAGTAATGTTGACCCGAACTGTCGACCTGAACAACCGACCCGAACCGCCGACCCGACCCACCGGCTAGATACATAGCGTTAGTAAAAAAAATTGAGCCCCGAATTTCCACCCCTGCATACGGTTTTTTCAAGCTCCGCCACTGCTTAACCTCATACACGATTGAAAACATATGTCCTAAACAAATACCAGTTGGATGATTGCACGTCGGGTATCAGGTATATTATAATTTGTTAGTTTTTTTTAATGTAACTTTTTTTCTTACCATTCTAACTTTGTATAAATTTATGTTATTACTTCAGTACACTAAATTGTCTTGATGTAATAAATATATACATAACAAACCATAACAAGTTTGAAATATCTAGACTATGTAAATTTTATGATGATATAAATTACAAAATATATATGGAAAGTTTGCCTTTGACCCGTTCTTTTGACCTCTCTATCTCAAGTCCCATTCGGGGAATGGAACTAGGGTAAATGTTGATCCGTTCGGCTTGGATGAGATCTTGGCCAGAAGCCAGAGCTTGAGAAAAGATCTCGCTACTACTAAAGGTATTGTGTCCCCTCATCTTCTTTGGATTTGTTCTCGCTAACGGGTGGGAGAATCTTGCGAAGTTGCCAACAAATGATTTGGAAAGTTCCATGGTAAAGGATAGGTTGCACGTCTTAAAGATAATACAGTTAAAGCTAAGACCTTTAATCACGATACCTAATATTTAGGACTTTCTTCATCAAAAGAAATGCTTCAAATGTTCAAAGGTAAGAATTCGTGCAACACTGGTCCATGTCCCCTCACTTTTTCTCTAACAAGATCTCCAGCTAGATCTTATTAGGATTAGTTGGTGTTTTTTATTTTTAGTTAGCTTGATGTATACTTCATTTTTTCTTGTGTTATTTCTAGCTTTTAGTGTTTTCTTATAGTGTTCTTAGCACTTGCTAGCTTTATTTTCATGTTAATAATAATTTCTTTATGCCATAAAAAAATGGGGAATTGGATTCAAATACTCCCAACTAATCAGTTTTGGCCGTTGGCACTCCCTACTTCAGAAATAGCCCCCACCACCCCCTACTATCACAACATTTACATGTAACACCTTCCGTCTATTTTAAAGATAACCCCGTTAGCGTCTGGTCCCACCCATGCCTACATGGCATCCCATGTGTAAAAAACTTAATTTTTTTTTTCTTAATTACACATCATCAATATAAAACCCTAAACACTTAAACAAAAATCACA
>WOUH02000002.1:5243585-5254742 GCA_009936405.2 Stevia rebaudiana
GTATGTATGCATCTTGTATGTATATTATTACATGTCTAGGTGCATTTGTCACACATGACTTGTTAATGTGTTATATTCTTATGACATTGTCATATATGACTTATTATTGTGTTAAATTTTAGTTTAATGTGGTGTATGTTACGGATTTTATTTGTACATATCTTTAGTTCACGAATCGTTTAATTATTAATGTTCCTTGTTTGCGTTTTATTTTATACGGATACCCGGCGTTCGGTGCCATGGATTTTTATTATCCGTTAAGTCTAAATTAGCGAATCCGGATTAGTAGGTGCGTCAAGATTTTTACGTCTTGTGTCGTGGTACCGAATCCATTCACTAATTGGGGCTTGCACGTCATGTCACCATTTATTTAGACAAGTCCTACTTATATATTTAAATATATAAGCAATCAAGATCATAGTTCACGTATTTAATACAACATGTATAAATGCACGTACAAAAAGTCAAAAGCGGACCTGGAAAATTGACGGTTATCACAGCTAGACCCGCCTCTAGTTTGAGAAACCTTTTCCCTGGTAGACCCGCCTCTCGAGTTGGTATTTTTGTTGGAATCCGTGGGGTAAAAAAATGAGATACTTCTGAAAAATAGGATGAATGTGTTTTTTTTTAAGAAATGGAGATTATTTATACAGGGTTAAATTTGTTTTTTTGTTATTAAATGTCAAAGGCTATATCACCCAACAGTCGAATTTTCAATGGATATATCCACGACCCGATTGAGTGGCGGTGGTGTAGCCGCTATGTTAAAGTACCTGATGGGGCACTCCCACTACCCTTATAACACGAATCATATAAGATATTATTGTGTCTTTCAAAACATCAAATCAGTCATCGTATTAATGTAAAAGTTAACTAATTTAACGTTTAAAAGTTTGATTTGATGATTTATACTTCAATGTTAGCCATAAAACCAATTCAACTCGTATTAAAGGGCCCAAATAACCAAAAGGATTTTCATCTATGTTGGGTCAAATTAAAGTAACGAAGATTTTAAATATAATACTCAAATTAAAGTAATGAAGATTTTAAATATAATACTGAGTCAAAATAAAGATATTCAGAGTACATTTCTTATTTTATATCCACAATTAATTAAAAATCACTGCCTTATAAATTAATTTACGGTCTTCAAAAAATCTTTACAACAACTTTTCTATATCTTTACTTTTCTTAATTAAATACTATTTTTTAATATTAAAACTTGATTCTTCCTAAGACTACCCGGTGCATCCGAATGAGTTTGGGCAATTGGGTGTGCCACGTAGAAGAGATAGTAAGTAAATTGGATGAGTGGAAGGGTAGAAATGCCCGGGTTAGTAGGGGCTTGAATAGGTAAAAAATAACGTGTTGATGTGAAGTTTTATGATTGGTAGGAGTGTAATATGAAATATTGTGATTGGTTAGTAAAAAAAGTTAAACACACCACACGCCCTTAAGTACACCCACGGCCCCACCACTCATGCCCCAATAACACCACCCCGGAGCGATGTTAGGGGCGTTATTGAGGCCACCCACACACTAGTAACCCAACATACTGCATAGTCGAATGTGAAAATGAACTAGAACTCTCCCACTTTTAGAACTCTCTAAACCCTTCATCTCCATTAAAACGAAACATCATTGAAGGAATTCTCAACACTTATAAGAGCATTCACATTTGGTTCTCTATTATTATATCTATAATTCATTAAAAATCACTATCTTTTCTTTTTCATGTTCAACTAAATAATAACTTTTTTTCTTTTCTCTCATATTCAATTAAATAATACTTTTTTACCTTTATCATTACATTTTTCTCTTTCCAATTTACTTTAATGAACAGTGTTTCTCTATATTTACTAGTTTCATCAAGTTTTTTATATCTCTTTACTCATAACAACTTTCAACCAATCTTTATAATATAAAGAACTCACTCACATAAATTATAAAGATCCAAATATAAATGCTCTAAGAATATTAAAAATTTAGAATATACTCATCATTCTCTTTTCAGATTCTTTGAACCAAAAGATGTACAATCAAATTTTGATCATGAACTACAAGATATAAGGGAGTTTTACCCAACCTAATTACATATATACACAATCGAAAACTTAAATTACATATTTCCCCAATCCATGTTATAACCCAAAAAACTTAAATTCCATATTTCTCCAGTCCATGTTATAGCCAAAAAACTTAAATTACATATATCCTCCTCAAAATGAGTATATGTGAGTTTTATATGTTTGTAGGGGAACATATGTAATTAAGATCTTAGGTTGGGTATATATGTAATTAATGAAGTTTTTGGGGGAATATATGTAATTGACCCAAGATATAAATCCAAAAATGCATTAAAAATTACAAATCAAAAGTATAAATCTATATTAAACCAAACCCAAAATGAAGACGAAGAACTTGTACACTTAACAGAAACCCAAAATCCGGAATCGAAGGCCAGTCTCCTTTTGCGAACCAGACGACCTTTATAGTTAAACTCTCTTGACTTTCGAAATGATAAAAATTGAA
Organism: Stevia rebaudiana; assembly: GCA_009936405.2. Lineage (NCBI taxonomy): Eukaryota > Viridiplantae > Streptophyta > Magnoliopsida > Asterales > Asteraceae > Stevia > Stevia rebaudiana. The sequence continues at coordinate 5,246,118 of WOUH02000002.1, forward strand.
ACGCACGTCTGTCACGAAAAAATCACATGAATGGTAAACTATAATATCTGATTTTTAGAAAAGAATACATTAATATGTGTGGAACACATTCTTGCTCTCTCCTTGATGATTGTCAAAATTCTGCAACCCAATCATCTAACCACCGTTAAATTGGACGTTAAATAATCTTCCACCATATATACGACAACTTCTACCGTAGAGACGACAAATGCATGCACAAACTCAGCATCGTGAGCATCATTTGAATTTGCTATAATGTCAGACGGTGAAATGCATTATGAATCTAAGCATGATTCTGCTAGCAAAATTTATGTTTACGTTTTTCACTTCGACAATCATGGAAACATAATTGTCTCCAAAAATCGTTAAAAATTAGAGTGAGAACACATTAGGGTTCCAACATTTGAAAGAACGATTATGGTTTTAGAATAACGAAGAAAAAAACATTATTCTTGTAGATTCCAATTGGATAATCATTCAAGTTCCCTATTATATATTTTCACGTGTACGCTCTTCACGTCTCTGTGGGTAGAACATTTGTGACCATTTAGAAAGGGATGAGATCGCTACCATACCAACACCGATATCGTACCAAAGATGTTGGAATCGAAATTTGAGAAAAATAGGTAGCGGTACCGAATATATCAACATGATGCTGGTTTATGTATCGGTTTTTCCGGTACTTTACTAATTTGGTTGGGCTTGCAACGATATACAAAACAAAAAAACGGGTAGCACCATCTTAATTTTTCGTTAGGCCTACAACAATATACAAATTTGTTGGGCCATAATTATCTACAAATAAATGCGCATCTACGTCTACACTTGGTTGGTCCAGCACATGTGCATATAAATGGATAGCAATAAGCTACACTTGGGCAGCACCATCTTAATTTTCTAGCGACTTGTGTAATCTATAATTTAACATTCTACAACATCTTGTTAAGTAAATTAAGGGTGATTGTGCCAAATAAACCCTAACTAAACCAAAACAAACAAAATGTCAAAAGGAAGTGATTCTTCATTTAAGGCTTGCTAATTTTTACACATGATCCTTTTTTCATTGCAATCTCAATCTCTAAATAATAAAAGAGTCAAAATAGTTTATTTAATAACCAAATCAATTTACGAAATATTAATACTTATGGCAATATCATCGGCCCTTTAGGATATCATCAATTTCATCAGTAATTGGTTTTCTTGATTTTGTCACCTAATCTTAAGTACAAAACAAATGCTAGATATGCGTCTACTACACAACCGCTTATAATAAATGCCGACTCAGATGCGACAATGGCTACTTGAACTGCCAAAACATCAAGAAAGTATATATGAAGTTATAAAACATAAATAATATAAGGAATAATGTAAGAAAAACGAAAATAGTTATTAAATTACTTCTAGCCATCCGTAACACGATTGAGAATTTTAAGTGCATTGTGTTTCTAGCACAACATAAATCAAACAGCTTAGAAAACCAATTCTTGCCTCATATAGGTACGTCTTCAACTCGGTTTATATTGCAACCGAGTCACTTTGTTTGACATTTGAAAATTCTGAAAATAAATCATTCATCATCACAATCGACAACATCTTCGTATGGTGATTCTTGAGAACTGAATTATATTCAATTTATCAAACTTCTCTTTGTATTTTTAAACATGTCATGTAACCTATTCACAACGTCCAACACCATGCCCAACACCATCTTTTTAATTTTTTTCTTGAGACATGTGATTTTCCTTGGTCACATCACACATAAGCATCTTTTAAAAACAAAGTTAAAAAAATAAAACTTTATAGTAAGATCCAAGATATCATCAAAATTCAAAAAGATTGTAAGCCAACCTCCCACTTTTACATAGATACGTCTCTACATCTAGGATTTCCCTAATAAAAAGGTGAGATGACAACTTTGAAGTTGCAAGTACAAATTTTGTTTTAATTTGCACTTCTCTCTAAAGTTAACCAACAACTTGCATAGATCAAAATCCAAAGTTCCTCGTATTATTTTCAAATTATGACGATAATTATTGTCTTCAAATTAAAAGCCAAAATATCTACCTTATATCCACAATAATTTTTAAGATCTCATAAGTGAAATTTCACCTAGTCGGACAATCACCACATAAAAGCTTATTTGTATCAACATTTTAATTTTTCAAGCACTATTTTAATATAGTTATTGTTTGTGATGTACGAGCTTCCTTTCTAGGTTTTCTCAAAGGCATAGCCAAAGTAGATGAGTTTTTCCTGAATTGGCGAGATATAGGTGATGTGGCTGATATACAAGCTTGACGTATCAGCCAATTGATTGTGTTAGAAAAAGTAATTCTTTGTGATGACTTTCTAACATATTGTCATGCTTTTCAAAGACATTTAACATGACGGTTATGTTCCAAAAACCATCTTTCACAATTAGGTTTAGAATGTGTCATACACAGAATTTGAAAATGTTTCTCGTATCATACAAGTTAGGCAACTTTTGCACCATTAAATCAATAGCCTTATCATTACTAGGGGCATTATCAACGGTCATGACATTCTTTATTCCATAACCATGAATAGAATCAAAGAATTCACGAGCCATATCATACCCTTATGACTATCAATGGGTCTAAAGTTAATAATATATTTATGCATCACCCAATCATCATTTATGAAATGAGTCGTTGCAACCATACAGTTAATCCTTTGACATGATGATGTCCAAGTATAAGTAGTCAGGTGAACAAGGTTGGCTAGCTTAAGAAGCCATCAAGTTAGCTCTTTCATTTGTATAATATTTTCCAATTTGCTAAGATACTTTATGTTCAAGTTAACATTTCACTTTAACAAGTTAGTGTACTTCACAAAAGCAGGGTTTTCTATAAGCTTAAAAGGCATATCTCAACAACAAACAAGTCTAGCAAAGCTTTATTGATTCTAGCATCATCATGTTTCTAAACACTAATACTACCTTCTCATTAGATCACTTCTTAAACAGGAAGTTATTTTGTTTTTTCTTAGCAACTATTGGATTCATATTTTAGTTCTCTAAATCCTTAAAAAGTTGCTAGGGAAAAACAAAATAACTTGGTGTTGAAAAAAGAAGTTAGTGTTAGTCTTTGGAAACATGATGATGTTGGATTCAGTAAAGTTTCGCTAGAATTGTTTGTTGTTGCAAAACTAGCTTTTAATATTGTAGAAAACCCAGCTTTTGTTGAGTACATTAACTCATTAAATGAAAAGTTTAACTTGCCCTCATGACATTATCTATCTTAGGAGATTGTAAAATATTTTGTTAGATGAAAGAATTAACTGATAGCTTTCTTAAGCAAACCAACTAACTTCGTTCACCCGACAAGTGATACTTGGACATCATCATGTCAAAGGTTAATTATATGGTTGTAACGGCTCATTTAATAGACGATGACTGGGAAATGCATAAACATGTTATTAACTTTAGACCCATTGATAATAATAACGAAGATGATATGTCTTAGGAATTGTGAGATTGCATTCATGGTTGGGGGACAGAGAATGTCACGACCATGACCGTTGATAATGCATCTAGTAATGATAAGGCTATTGATTTTACGGTGCAAAACGTTGTCCAACTTGTATTGTAGCGGGACAATTTTTCATATTAAGGGTTTGACACACATTTAAACCTAATTGTGAATGATGGGATTTTGGAACATAACCATCATGTTGAACGTCTTCGAAGGAGTTCGATATGCTAGAAATCCACCACAAAGAATAATTAAATTCATAAAGGGCATGAAAGATTCAAATGTTGACACAAATAAGTTTTTATGTGGTGATTGTCCTACTAGATGGGATTCCACCAGTGATTGTCCTACTTGAACATTATTATAAAAAGATGATTATGTGTAATGTGAACAAGGAAAATCCCATGTATGAAGAAAAAGCCAAAGAGACAATGTCGGATATGGTGTTAGAAATTGAAAATAAGTTACATGGCTTGTCTAAAATATACAAAGAGAAGTTTGAAAAAATTGAATATAATTCAGTATCTCAAGAATCCCGAAACGAAAATATTGTCCATTGTGACGATGGAAATGATTTATGTTCAGAATTTTTAATGTCAAAGAAAGTGATTTGGTTGCAATTGAAAATGAGTTGAAAAGGTACCTGCAGGAATCAATTTTTCTAAGCGACTTGACATGTTGTGGAAACAAAATGCATAGATTACCAATCGTGTCTCGAATGGCCAAAGGTAAATTTTAATAACTTTTTTCAAGTTGTTTTCATTATTTGTTATTTATATATATTTTATAAGTTCGCGTACTTGCTATATGTTTTGGCAATTTAAATAGCCATTGTTGCATCCCAGTCAGTGTTTCGTAAAAGCAGTCATGTATTAAGCGCATATAGAACAAGGTTGTTACGTAGCATTGTTGAAACTTTGGTTTGTATTTAAGATTGGGTGAGAAAATGAAGAAAGCCAATTGCTAATGAAATAGATATCTTAAAGGATAATATTGCTATAGGTATTGATATTTTGTATTTCTTAATTAATTTGGTTATTAATTAATATGTTTTGACTTTTGGTTATCAAGTGAAAATCTTTGATAAGTTTTGCTTCTTGGATTGTTATTAACAAGCAAAGTGATATATTGGTTTATTCTTGGCCAAAGTGATAGTTCAGATTATATTTTACCAATGTGTCATAGTTTGGATTATTAAAATCCAATTTGCCATAAGAAAAAACAAAACAAAAACGGAAAAGGGATCATGCATAACAATTAAGGACTAAACGAAGAAATGAAGAATCATTTAGTTTCGACATTTTGTTTGTTTTGGTATTATTTCATGTTTTTTTGTTTAATGACATTTTGTTTGTCTTGGTATTATGGCACGATCTTTCTTCTTCATTTATTTAACTAGATCTCGTAGAAAGTAAATATAGATTGCTGAAAAACTAAGATGATGTTGCCCAAGTGTAGGTTAAAAACTGCCCATTTGTTTTCATTGGACCAAAGCCTAAATATCCATTTATTTGTAAATAGATCACAGATGGTTATGCCCCAACAAAATTTGTATATTGTTACAAGCCCAACCAAACCGGTTAAGTATCGGATATTCGGTACCGGCACGTACCAGTACGACGGTACCAATCTCATCCCAAATACAAACAATTGAAAACTAATGAAAAAAGCCTATTGTTTGCATTAGGAATCAAGCCGTATTCCATAACAAAGAAGACGCAGTTAACAAAAAATCACCTACTATGTAACCTAATAAGCGATCAATTAAAGTACATAAAAAAGGATTCAGTTTACTTACTTGAGAAGATGAAGATGCGATGAAGGTATATTAGTTATGATTCAAACATTCACCTTTATATCAACGTCGATAACCTGATGTGCGCATGAGTGACGTACTGACGTGGCATATGAATGATGATGACATGGCACATCTGGAAGAATTTCAATCCATTTGACCTGCCAACTTTCCTATTTCACACGTTTGACAAACATGAAGTAACTATGCAATTCAAAAGAACATCAAGGATCTTTTTTATAATCACAATATTTTCTATTTTTATTATGAATCCAATATTTCATTCAAAACCTTAACACCAACTGAATCACAAACAACTGAACCAACCATTGAATCCCATGCATAAAGATTTGGTATCTTTTCTTGACTAACCATTTCTTCCAACCATATAACTGCTTCATAAAATCTACCCATCAAGCAAAGACCCTTAATAACCCTACTTAAAGTATCACCATCTGGCCAATAACAGTTGACCAACATTTTCTCCAACAGTTGACTTGCTTCAACATAATTTCCATCATCACAAAGACCATCAACCAATATACTATAAGTCTCCTTATTAGGAACACAACCCAATTGCTTACACATCTTCTTCATAAACCCTAAAGCGCGTATAGCTCTCCCGTCGCTACAAAGACCTTTAATCAAAATATTATATATATTAACATTCGGAACACAGTTTTCCTCCACCATATCTTTTGTTACAACCTTTTCCGCCTCATTAATCATATTTTGTTTGCATAACGCTATCACTTTAGCTTCATATATTAACACGCGCGGTTTAAACCCTTGATCATGCATTTCTTGAAACACTCTCTCTGCACCATTTATATCACCCTCTGCGTAAAGTTGAACCGCCATTGCGTTATAACTTTCGTAACTGGGAATCACACCTTTAATAAGCGCGTTGTTAACTAACTTTTTAGCACTTTCGATGTCTCTACCGTTTTTACACAAATTAAAATCAATCTGCATACGCTTCTTTTTAGGGGCTTTGAGACCTTTTCTCAAAATCTTGTTTAATATATCAGCTGCTTCATCAACATGCCCGTACGCGCATAAAGTATCTAAGAGGATTTTATATACCAAAACATCTTCACCACTTCCTTTTCTTGAAATCTTCCAAAACATTGAATATAATAAATGTATTGCTTCGTTAATTCTTCCATCTTCACATAATCCTTTCATTAGAACTTGATATGTTTCACGGGTCGGGTAACAGTACTGATAATTCATTTCTTGGAAAACTTGTAACGCAAGATCCGACCGTTTCTTTTCACAAAGAACATCAATTAGCCAAGTTAAAGAACGGGTTCGTGATTTCACTTCCCATTTTCCAAAATTCTCCAAAAAAATATGATGAGCGGATTCAAGTTTGGATTCTTTCACCATTAGTTTAAGTATGGTGTTGAAAGATTCTGTCCAATTTACACAGTTGAATTGATCAAGATTCTTGAAAAGAGAAATAGCTTCATTCAACATTCCAGCTTTTGCATAGGCTTTGATTGAAGTTGAAAAGATTGAATCTTGACACTCACATGAATCCTCTTTCATCTGATTAATTACTTGTTTCATATCAACGATTCGATTTGATGTACTTAAAATGTTGATCATGGTGGCATACACAGGGCCATTGTGGCGGTAATTTGGATATCTATTTCTTGCTTCATTAAAGATTTGAAGAGCTTTCACTGGGTTTTTTTGGTTCAAAATGATCTGAGAAAGGTATGTTGGTGTTAATACCCGAGGCCATCTGATATTCATGAACTTTAATCTGGAGTTAATGTGACCACGAAATAATGTTTTAGAAAATAAATCATTCCTAAATATAAGAGCTATTAAGTATACTCACTACTAAAAATCCTGAAGCATATCAAAATAAGTTCAACTAAAACTTAGGGATCAAACTAATTCTAATGAGAGACGAAGCATTTACAGTTTAGTGATTTAATACAATGATTATACGGAAATTTGGTAGGTGTTTATTCATGATGTTTTGTATACTTTCTGATTGTTGAAACTGAGATAGCTTTCAGGTTGCAATCAATTGATTTCAGAATTAGAATAAGAAAAAGCAAAACGTTGGCATTTCATCGAACAGTTGGTAATCATGATGAAGAGTTATAAGTAGAAATCATATCAGGAAGATCAAAGAGCAAAAAATAAGTACCTTTGAAAACCTATAGGATAAGACAGCAAAACAAGTTCTGTATCAATTCAGATTAAGGATTTGCACAAAGAGATGACGACCATATCAAGAACGCAAGAGCAAGAAATAACTTGTGGGTGATAAAGCTCAAATCAATGCTGCTGAAGATCAGAAAACAAAACTTCCAAAATGTTCCATTAAGATTTCACCATTAACAAACATGGTTTTAGCGGAGATGATGGTTAATCATGGTTAACTATTGGAAGTGAATCAAGTGATGATGGTACCTGTGGGAGACCAGAGTGGAGGCCGGACCGCCGGAGTAAATGACCCCCAATTTTCCGTTTCCGTCGCGACTCGCTTTCACTTGCCGATGTCTTGAGTTTAGAGGTTGAAGTCGAACATGACTTCTTTTTTTAATCAGCTACGAAGAAATCTAGTGGGCATATAAGCCCATTAACCCATTAACCATTTAATACATTTTATTTGGATACTTAGCCCGTAAGTGTGGGTTCTCGTCTCGTCAGTACATGTTGGTTCTCTAGTCATTTGGGTTTCCTTACCATTTTATTTTTTTAATAAACGTAAAATATATTAGAGGATGAGCAATTTAATATATGTAGTTTTTTATAAGCAGGAGCGAGTTTGTATATATAGAAAAGTTAAAACTACGGGGTAAAACATGTTTACGACTGGCTAAAAAGGCGACCGCCCCTCCCAGCCCCTAAGAAGAACCGACCCTGAAAACATAACGGTAAAATACAAAACAATAATAATAAAAAAAATTAAAAAAAATTAAACGTTGGTTTTTTATTATAACAGAAAGTCTCATCGTTGATTAGTTGAAGTATGCAAAATTAGCTTTCACCAAAATTATTGATTCGTGTATGTGCGAAAGCTATTTTTTTTTTAATTAACAGACACCACTTCTTTAAGAATAATCAAATAAAATAAACATGAAATAGAAATATTAACTACTGAGTCACCTAATGTTTATAATTTTTTTTAAATATACTAGTATGTTCATAAATTTGATATGCGTTTATGTATATATATAGATATATATATTCTTTGGGAAAGCTTCAGGGATTAAGCCAAAATATTTGAACTATTGAACAAACCATCTTGGATAAACATTTGAAAAATTATTATCAAATTGGATAAACCAAGAATGATCATAATTTCTT
>WOUH02000002.1:5254842-5276867 GCA_009936405.2 Stevia rebaudiana
AGCTTTTAACGTTATTTTCACAAAAATGAGTAAAATAACGTTAAAATTAGTGCAATTTTACTTTTGCCCCTCGAGGGGCAACACATATATTGTGTTTCAAGAAAATATATATGAAATAGTCTTTTGAATTAGTTATAATAAGATAATCTGGTGTTTTAATGTTTGACAAATCCTGACAATCTAAGAAATTTTTAGATAACATGACCAAAAATGATGTGTTTGTGAAAAAAGTAGTCTGAGTTGTGAAATGGAAAAAAAAGTATAAAAAATTAAGGTTAAAAATGATAAATCCAAACAGCCTTAATTTTATAAAACATAAGGAAGATACATGTATAATTACCTTCATGCCATCACCTCGCCAAAATCTGCAATTTATATTAATTACTTGAAGCACTTTCTGAACCGACCATTCTCCATCTACCTTATGTGCATCCATACGGCTATTAAAAAAGTCCAACACCTAAAAAGTCAAACAACATAATTAATTACCATATTTAAACCCAATATATCAGAAATTACAAATCTTGATTTATTGTACATACAGAAAATATGTTCTCCAACAACTCATTGAAACGTGGATGATTTCTGAAAGGTTGGAAAACCTCTTGCCTGTGCATAATTGCGTATATCACCTGCCACAATTATATAGTCAAATCCGACCCGTTTACTTATTAATGGGTCAAGTTGGATTCTTCTTTAATTTAAACATATATTGCAAGCTAAAAACATATTATTGCATGTTTGGTGGTTTACATGGTTATTATGGTAGTGTACAAATTACCTCCAAATTTTAATGTATACAGCCTAAAATTACTTTATATAAAGATTTTAGAAAATTATTGCAATAATGTTGTTGTAATCATATTAATTAATTAATTAATTAATTATTATTAAAAAAGTGTTTGCAGGTCTACCTCTGGGTTTCTTGGCAGCGCGTAAGTCAGGATTGCATTGAGTATTTCCAATACGATCCTTAGAAAGTCTGTATATATATGTAATTCTGCTGACTGAAACAATGGATTATAAGTTACTAGATTATATAATAAAAAAAATAAGTTGAAATTAAAAACAAATATTACCGTATCTTCAGGAAGTTTATCATCATCATCTTTGGGGTCACTATCACTCATTTGCATTTTATTATTCTTCACCTCTGCTAATTTTGCATATCTGGATAATAGATTATGCCCATTAAAAAGGAGTAAATAAACAAAAGTTAAAAAATAAATAAATAAGAAAAGGGAGAAGGTGTACTTGCGTGACAGCATATCAAAAAGGCTAACGAGGCGCTGTGCTGCATATGAACTTAGGCGATGCACATGTGGCGCCATGTTAGCCAAAGTTGCAAGGCAATTGGTATGTAGATAAACATCCTGTTTTATAAAATAAAAAAAAATTAAAATTAAAATAAAAATAAAAAGTGAAAAGTTGGTTAAATGTTGTTACATTAAGTAGTCGTGTAAATGTTAAATGCAAAAAAAAAAAAATTTACGAGCCGATATAAAAATCGTTAAAGTAAATTATTTGAATTTATTAGAATTTGAGTCGGTACTCGTGTTTGATTAATATACTACTTGAATATTTGGATCTATTATTTAGTTCATTATAACTCAATTCAATTAGTTAACATATTTGATTTACACACATATATGTAGGGTAAAGATCATTTCAGAACTATAAATATTTTCAAAGTTGCGAGAAATCCTATCAACCACCTGTTTTTTTCATGTTTTCAAAGAAAATAATGGAAAACTATATTTATTTGTCTGTCATGAAATTAAAAAGAATATAATGAACAAAATTTGTTTATGTACACAACCTACACATGTGTTGGCTTTTTATGTACATAAACATAAGCAACCATATATAAAAAATACAAAATTTAAAAATATGAACTATTAATAGAGTTCTCGTAGTCCTGAAAATATTGCAGTTCAGAAATGATACTAACTCTAAACCTGTATATGTATATTTTATATATACAACTGTATTGTATATCATATGCGTATGACTATTATGTAACATGTGTCACAAAAATTACATTTATAATAAAATAAAAAAATATATTTTTGGACATAAATGTATTTTCTTACCCGCATTTTAGACATGTTATACTTAACGGTCCTGATTAAAATGATAACCGTGAGAGAACCAAGAGATGTTTGATGAAGAAGGCGTTCTTGATACCATGGAACAGAAGGTAGAATCTAACAAAATGTTTTTACATCAGAATAACTGTCTTATGTAACAAATACTTTTATAATGATTTTACATCATATAGTTAAGGGAAAATAATATAATTTTACCAGCTTGTGTATGGTAGCATTAAAAGAAGAATCTTGACTAAGTATAAGAAGAATAATCAGAACCATATAGATTTGATTTGATGATCTTCTTGAAGCATCATAAAGTGTCTCCAACAATGGCATCAACTGAGCATTTAGCAGTAGAAATTATTTTAGTCATGATAAATGAATAGTTGATAAATTGTTTATTTTTGCAAAAAATGGATCAATGAGAATTGATTTATAAGAAAGGTGAAAATAACATAAACTAGTAAAAATAGTAAAATACAGAGTTGTTACGCACCAATGTATCTATATCTGTTCGAACCAGAACATATTCCAAAAAGTCTGAATTCCCGTGAACTAACGCGTATAGTAGCAGAACTGCAGTTTCATCAGCCAAACACCTGCACAGGTTTATCAGAGTTACAAATGGTAAAAACACAATGTTTGACCAATAATTCTTATAAGTGCTGGGTTGACCAGTCAGCACGTTTTGTACCTTTTATTGTATTTTATACATATTTAATGTACAGGGAATGTATAAAATACAAACTCTCTTTAATAGAGAAAACACCAAGAAAACCATATGAAAATGTATTATTAATTTTTTTTTTAAATTACGGTAGGTTTTATATGTATTATCGTAACATTTTATTTAAAAAGAAATAAAAAAAGCACTGAAGAATCTTGCAAAAAAAAACAGTTTTCCAATTGTAACTGTGAGTTTGAGATGATTTTGCTTATGTAACAAACGATTTTTTATATGTAATGTAACATGTTTACATATGTTGTATATGTTTTTTTGAGCAAAAATGTACATTTTTTATAAAAAACAATTTAAAAATAAAAAACTAGTTGGAACTTTTTAAATTTTTTTTGACCGAAAGTCATAAAAATGAATATAGAATCTAAAAGAATATAAAAAACGTTGTTACAATATGTAAATATGGGTTTCCTTGGTTTACACAAGTAAAGTGTGTTTTCTTATTATCCCATCCCCCTAAAAATATTATATAAATAAATTATAAAGACATCAAACTAATTTATTCAACAAAGAGACCTAAGAAATTGTAAGCTTTTATATACACTTTGTGTCACCTTTGGACCATTTCATTTTTTAACCAAGTTTTTAAGTTTAGACATTGGATATCAAATTTAATCCAAATCAACCCGTTTATGGTCTAAAATACAACAAATACTATTAAATTAAAATAAAGTAAACTGAACTCTTACATGCCAAGTGTGTCAAAAAGAGAAGCAAACGACAGTCTAACAAGTTGACCACTATGTGCATTTCCCTCAATATCCACCCGATCAACTGAAATACATATTAAAACATTCAAAATGCAATAATTTATAAGATAAAGAATTAATGATAGCAACAGAATATATTTAAATCTATTCAAAGGAAAATAGGAACTTACACTCAAGATCCCTAACATTTTCCAAAGCTTTGCAATATGGATTATCAGCAAAATATGTTTCATCTTTCAAAAGAGACTCAGATGTGACACTGGCATTATTGTTTTTTACAGATTCGACAATAATGCATTTACGATAATGAATGAGAATAAGTAATATGTTGATACTGCTGTCAGCCAGTTGACTTCTGGAAGCTTCAACACTTGAATTCACAAAGTAACTAAGTGGATATAACACTATATTTGCTGCAAGTCAGATATAAAAAACATTTTATCAGATACATCATACGTAATGCAAAGTTTCTGAAATATGATACATGTACATTTGTAAAGACGCAAAATGCAATTTGGAACATTAAAATATTAGTTTTAGAAGAAGTAAAACCCTGATGGGATGGTATTAATATGCCTAAAGTATGATCAGAAATATTGGAAAAATCAAGAAAATATATTTCATCACAATGACTAAAATTAGTGTTCCTCAAAACTGTATGATATGGGAAAATACAACCGGATAAATCATAGTCGATTTCTTAAGGAGCTCAAAATTGATACATTTATTATGTGATAGCAAAATACAACTTTGAGGATGCCATTTATTAATTGCAAAACCCCAACCAGTTTGGCTGACAATGTAAAAACATTATCCAAGAATAAAACAATCTTAAAAGGGTTGCCAAGGTTAGGACACTAACGTTTCATTAATTACACACGTCAGTAATAAATGTATATTTGAAATGAAAATTCTCGATTTGAATAACTAAACAAAAATAATAATAATTATTATTATTATTAATAAACAATATAACAGGCTAATTAGGATATACCAGCAGCAGAACCAACTCTCTTTAATACACCAAGCTGATTTTCTTCAGACATTAAATTATAAGATGCACTAGTTTTGGATCGAGGGCGAGAGATGTAATTAAGCAGCAGTTTGTGAACAACCAAACCTACCAAAGAACTTTCCTGCAAATAAAAAAAAAAGTGTTAAAATCAAATTGTTTCTTTCATTGTTGTATTAATTATCATCAAATGAAAACAGTATCATAAATCATTACTTTCATATCAGATATTATATTATTACCTGACTCATTGCTGCATCAATAAAAGGGTGAACATCATTTGGGCCAGGTGATGGCCCAGAAAGAAGCTGAGTGGACATTGCAATGAGCATAAAGTTCAACAGTTCATGATGTAGGAGATACGTCTTTGGGCTGAGTATTATATAAACAAAATTCAGAAAATAAATCATAAACCCTAAATCCTGAAAAATGAATATATTAACAACATGAACTATAATACCTTATATCCACTCTGCCAATATAGCTAAGTACCGCATGCATAACCATATTTATAATGCTCTCATCTGAGGTCAACAAGATACGAATCGTACGATAAGTAACCATTTTTTTAGACAAACTACATTTTAATAATCCAAACTATGACTCATTGGCTGATAATAATCCATACTGACAGTAATGATAATCATCATAATCCCAACTATCACTTTTTGTTGTCAAGGGCGACCCCAATAGCATAATCATACAAAAATTTACACTTGACTTTCACTTGATTTCTCGTGTATGTTTCCCCGTTTTGTTCACTATTAGTATGGGTTATTATCAGCCAATGGGTCATGTTTGGATTATTAAATTCCAATTTGCTTTTTAATAAATAAAAGTTAAAACTACAATTATAGATTACCAATAGAAAGAAATTTGCTAGGAATTAGAAAATTATACTTTAAACCAAAGGATTATATCACAATGTTATATATATATATATATATATATATATATATATATATATATATTACCTTTACGTATAATGTTGGGTATTGTTTCATTCTCATCTAGAGACAGATACAAATCTTCAAGGTTCTCGCTTTTTAAATTTTCAATTGAATACTTTAAAAAGACAGATGAAATGTAAGATGCATTTAAAGCCTTCATTGAAGCGGTAGAAAGTGCATCTGGGTTAGAAAGTGACTCTTGCAAACACAATGTTAAGTGAACTAAGATCTTTGCAAGATGCCTTGTTGAAGAATTGTTTTGTGCTGCAAAATGAAACAAATTCACAATTAATAAATGCATCTTATTGTATGCAATAAATGTGAAGTATAGCTTAATTTCAGCACTAAGCTAAACAATATCAACTTATAACAAATTTTGCTTAATTAACGAAAGATTATTAAATAAATAAAACCTTCATTTCCAGCAGAATACAAAAGGAGAATTACAGTAGAATAACTTAACCTTATAAGTTAAAACAATAATAAACTGTGCGATTGACTGATTGCATCTACCAGTAGAAAACCACCAGTAAGATCCAAATAAAGAGTATGAGTTTCACATAAAACCATTCATTATCAAAAACATATTTGTCGCACCTATTAGTAAATCACCAGCAAGATTCAAATATAAAATTTAACCGTCATATACAAAAAGTAATGATTAAACATATATTTTGTTGCACCTATCAGTAAGTCACCAGCAAAAATCAATATACAAAATTTAAATGTCATATACACCCACTAAAAATTAAACACATATTCTATTGCACCTTTCAGTTAATCACTAGCAAGATTCAGATACAATATTCAAGTATCCAAAACATCCACTAATGATTAAACACATAATTTGTTGCACCTATCATTAAATCACCAGCAATAATTCAAATAAAAAATTCAAGTGTCATATACAACCATTAATGATTAAACATGTATTTTGCTGCACCAGGGTCACAGATTGCTGACTGTTGAGTTAAACTACTAAATAATTATACAAGAATACCGTTAAAGCACTGAAAGTTGTAAACACACTATTTAATATTAAAACCTGATT
Source organism: Stevia rebaudiana (assembly GCA_009936405.2). NCBI lineage: Eukaryota > Viridiplantae > Streptophyta > Magnoliopsida > Asterales > Asteraceae > Stevia > Stevia rebaudiana. The sequence continues at coordinate 5,261,398 of WOUH02000002.1, forward strand.
ATCCCTAATCTGAAAATGAATTAGAATTTCCCCAATTTTGAGGTAGGCAGGTAGCATTTGGAGCTTATAATCTCACAATCATAAACCATTAATCCCTCAAAACCCTTCACCCCCATTAGAACATCACATCCAAAAGCAACACATTAAATCTGGTGTAACAGAAAGCTAAATAATACAACTACAACTAACCGAACGTCTGGCAAGCTTGTTCAACACGATTTTCCGGCCAATGGAGATCAAACGGAAGCTCCAGCAACTTCTGCCAGTAATCAGAATTGAGTGGAAACGATTTACCGCCAACAAATGTTCCGATTAAAAACTCCGCCGTGTCCGGCGACACATCGCCGCCCCACCGCGGCGTTGAAGGTCCAGTCCCCATCTAATCTGCCAATAAACGCACCGTTGTAATACCCCTCTGTAATTTGAGAGATCTGAGTTGAAAAGTTGACTATGAAACGTGAATGGCAATACTACAACAACCTGCAATATGGAGATTTGTAGATCTTGAGACGAAGGGTGGTGACGTAGGATCGTCGGTGAGTGAATCGGCAGGGTGTGATATATATCTTTTATTAATGAGGAGCAAATGGAAGAAATCTGTTGGCTAATTAGAAGCAAAACAATGGAGAATTGCCGTCTGAATATGAAAATCAATTTGAAGAGAAAATACAAGGTTGAACCGGAGACTTAAAAAAGAGTCTAGACCGTGTTGAACAAGATTAGAGGTGGTATGATACCATAACTTTGTTGAAAAATGTTGGTACATTACCATAAGTTTGTGAAAATAATGTATTAAGTTTATTCAAGAACTATAAAAATAAAAATTGGGGAACATTTTTGCATCGTTTATCTTTAGTATGAAAAAAGATACTACAAAAAAAAAATTTAAGTACAAAAAATAACTAGTACAAAAATACTACTGTACAAAAAAAATTATTACAGAAAAAGATTCAGTACAAAAATAATCAACCACATACAAGTGTTTCTCAGTTTCTTCTTTTTTTATGGAACCTTTCTCATTGTTTTGAGTGTGATCATAAAATAAATAGGGAAGACACTTTTACATTGTTAACGTTCCTAATGCTCCTAATTATTTTGATTAATCTTCGATTATTAAATCTTAAAAAAAAAAGAGTAAACTTTGGTTTTAGTTGTTTTGGTTTGGTTTGAACATTGTTCTATTCCATTGTTTTAATTTGGCTTTTTTAGTTTATTAGTTTTAATTTAATTTCAATTATCGTGCCCATTTTTCTAACATCGACCTTTGTTTACTTCAGTTAAACACTTGTAGAACATGTTCCAAAAAACTATATAAAACCCAAAAAATAGTTAGAAATGGAGAGAAGGCGAGGAGTTTTCTCTTAAGATAAAGACAATGAATGATGATAGGAGGACCATATGAAGACAACAAGGAAGAAGATTCAGCTGAATGGTTGAAGACGAATGCCGGTTTCTTACCCGAATACATCATTCTATGCAGCAAAACTCCCTTAGTAGAGTTAGCCAAAGTCATTTTGCCGTTGTAAGATTTTTCCAAGTGCATGATAAAAGGAACTTGAAATAAGAACTAAACACCATCAACATAGGAAAAAAACAAATTTTCAGTTAACCTAGCAAAATATGACTAGGACATGAGACCTAATGAGTATTTCACAAGCATGTATATCCACCACATTATATTTCTACAAATGAAACCATGAGGAACAACTTCAACGAATTTGATAAAGGGTTTAGAGGTAATAATGCCGGGAGTAATTAACTGTTTGGAGACAGTTATCTTTGGTGCCAAAAGAAACCAAAATGACGAGGTTTTTTTATCCAACGACTACCGTCTCCTTTGTTGTTATGTTACCTGACACCATCATGGGTTTTATGTTCTACAGTTAAAATAATACAAGTTTAATTTCCTAGCAAAATTTGAAACGTCTTATGGATCGACCACGTCCTAGTTATTATGACTTAGAGATTATTTAATTTTGCTACAGGTTTAATGAATTTGGGTTGGATAACGTTGATTGGGATCTAAAACATTGTCCTGCATCTCATTTGGTGGTAAAGGATACTTTTGACTCATGTTTATAATATAAAAAAGCGAGTCTGTAGTCACTAACCAAAAGAAAGTTGTTGTTCGAGATATTCTGTAACAAATTATGACTAGTTCATTAGTAATGCAATTAATCAATTCTCAGGGAATACAATATGGAGATGCTCAAATCTTAAAAATATGGTCACCTTTTCTAAAGGTTCCAACATGGTTTCGTCCTCTACTAGAGTAAAGGGTGTCACTAACATCCTAGTTTGGAGAGTAGAATCGGGATGTCTCCTCAAAATGATCGCCTTGATTGAAGGTAATATGCAAGTAAGCTCAGATCTTCGACCAATGTGTGGATTCAAAAAAAATGAAAAACAAAAATCCTACCGGATAAGATTGAAAGTCGTATGGATGATACTTTCGGACCAAACAATTTAGTGGTTCACTCCATATTTTCGATCGGATAAAATTCAATCTCGAAAGTGAATAACAATATGAAATTGATTGTTATATCTTGAGAACTAGAGCGTTTACGAAATAATGGAGGAGCGTAATTGTTTTTGAGATCACAGAAAACTGTTTTAGGCAACTTCAAATGCGCATAGTATTTTGGCAAAATTAGCCCATAAACGAATTGTTATGTTGTGATGAATTCAAAATTCAAGTTTCTAATGCATTATTATATAATAACTAATCTTATAATTTATTTTTTTTTCAAACTAACAAGATAGCTCGACCCCAGCCAGGGGCTCTTTCCCTGGGAACCGCTACTGAGGGCTGTCGTCCCTGAACCCTCACCTAGACTTAATAAACCCAAACAAGTATGCACCCTCGCATATCATTACTTATTTGGCAAACCAAGTAAATCCCAATTATACCAAAATATCCACCATCATCTTACGTCCCGTATCCGTTATACAACAAATATCTCAATGTTGCAAAATGCCACATGTATATGCTTTTGGAGTTCAAGAATTGCTTATCGGGTTGACAGCTTTAAGCCAAAGTTGATTGATTCCATTATTATTTTATTGGTGCATTTGATTATCATCAGGAGTTGTTGATGTATTTAAAGGATGAGAAATGAAGAGTTAGACATGAAAATCCATGTATTAGTTAGCTTGTTAAAGACATGAAGAGGTTGGGGTTTCTTAAGATTAAAAACCGACTTAAATTGGCAAATCGGAATGGGGTAATTTCTTCATTTTAATATTTGGTGTCTACTCATTCCTCTGTTAGTTGCTAGTTGGAGTTTTGGTTTACTAAAATCTTCCACCGTTAGAAAAAAATAAAAAGAACCCACTTTAACTATACCACGTGACATAACAATAAACAGAAATGTCGATGATCCATTAAAAATCATATCAAAGTTAGTATAGAATACAGAAATAACCAGAGCCACAGAAATCATCTAACTCATTGCACGAATATGATCCATGTGCGTCTAAATATCAAGTCCCATCTCTTATTTTCAGTTACATACAAACAAACAGAGTATCTAAATAATAATCATACTCTGTTATTTAACCAATCAATAACATCCCGCATAATCTCTTCGCGCTCTGGTTCAAACAACAAATCATGCAAAAACCCAGGAAGAAGTTTAATCGACTTATCTTGCGACGATGCTTCTTCGTAAAGCTTCAAAGATGCATTTGGGTCAGTTAAAGTGTCAGCTGTCCCATGAAGAACAAAAAATGGTACTTTTAATTTGCGGGTGTTTTGTTGCAAATATGATGTTATTCTTAGAATCTCGTGACCGGTTCTAACCCGGATTGATCCGGTGTAAACCAACGGGTCGGAGTATTTAGCCACTAGTGCTGCGGGATCACGAGAAACTATCGCGCCACTCTTGTTTGCAGCACTGAATTGAAACTTTGGTAATAATAACGAGAAAACTGGTGCAAGTATCTGTAGATGATTATAAAAACAAAAATTAAACAAATAGTAATTATAAATAATTTTAGGCAAATTCGATTTTGATTTTAGTGATCGAAACTTTGATTCAATGCAGTTTGACCGATGATCTCAACTTTTACTTTCGTTGTCAAGCCAGTCTCAGTAGCATAATCATCGATTTATGCAGTGTTTCTTTTCGTTTGCACGTATTTTTTTTTTTCGTTCACAATTATGATTTTGTGCGAAATCTAATGAAAATCGAGTTTAAACATAAGACGATTATGCTAAATGGAATTGCGTTTGACAACGAAAGTGGAAGTTGTTAATATTTATTGGCCAAACTGCTAATATGGATTATTATAAGCTAATAGGTTAAAGTCGTGATTACAAAAATCTAAATATTAATATTTTATTACCAAAAAAACCGGATGAGAAGGCTGGACTCCAACTGCAGGAGATGTCAACACAACACCAGATATTGACTTTTCAATTTTTGGGTCAATGGCAGCCTACAAGACAATATGTAAAAAGCTTCAAGTTATGAATAATAATATTGTGATATAACATATAATTAACAAGTTTTATATACACATGCATCTATTAACATACCTTGAGAATAATTGCTCCACCAGTAGAATGACCAAAACAAAAACATGGTAGCCCAGGATTTTGAGCCAACACGTGCACTATAAATGCTTTCTGCATAACATTTGTGACATTATTATTAGTCACATACTCACATGTATTTAACATAAGTTCAATATTGAACTATAAGACGTGTGATTTATTTATTTATTAATAAGAAATTAAAAAAAGTTACCGTGTCAGTAACAGCATCATCTAGAGAGTGTACATATGCATGAAGTCCATCACTACCACCATGTCCTAAACATACACAAATTAACAAACATAAATTAGATATATATATATATATATAGGGATGTTCCATTAAGAACCAACATTTAGAACTAAAAGAACCATTTATAACCACATATTTTAAACAAACATAAGGCAGTTAATTAACCGTCGGGCCCACTTATCTTCTCTCTCCTAATAAATAATTAATGCACCATGTACAAGTGTTTTATGCGGTTCATACAGTTCTCAACATAATATTGGTTCTTAATAGAACGTAAACATAAATGTAACAGTTTCACACTTACCTATCCAATCCATTCCATAAACTTTATATCCGTGCACATTCAGCTGCTTTGCAAATTCATCATATCTGCCACTGTTAACATAAATAATTGTTTAAGAAATGACAGCATAAATTATAATAATATTAATATGTCTTACAAAACTAAGTTTAAATGAATAACCTGTGTTCGTTGAGTCCGTGCAAAAGTACAACCACCGCCCTGCAAACAAAAAATAAAAGCAAATTAACTTTTATAAATCATACATGACACTCAAAAACTTTTAAATCATTTAGACATAATGTGTTTCCAATCAACCATATTAGCAAAAAGTTACACCTAATCAGCCTTGATTACATTTTCTTTTGTATTAGTTAACTTCAATTTTATGCATATTAGAGATAATTGTTTTCTAACATTAGGGATGTGTTACAGTATTATCAGTATATCAGACCCAAAATCCAACAGAAACACATAATGATCTCAAATATTGACTGAATTTTATTGTATTATAATTAAACTCGACTTTTTCTGCTTATTATAATTAACAAATCAACTTGAAGATTTAACAAAGGATAATTGAAGTTAACTAACCTAGTTTTGGTCGAAATCGGGGTCCAAGATTGGGTGAACATAGTTTCTCCTCTCGGAGTAACAAAAAGCGAATAATCCCGTCCGCGTTTGTCACCATCCGTCACTTTCCGGATCGCAAGGGCCCTACGGACGGCAACCGCTGGCGATGTGCTACTTTTCCATGGAACAATCGCCGACGGGACTCTCATCTTCCGATTACTATTTACACCGCCGATTTCATCCTTAACGCCCTTTTCCGGCAAAGGTTTCCGTCCTCGAAATGGAAAAAATATCAACACGAAAAATGCGTTTACGAGCATCAACAAGCTCTTCAAAACGTTCATAGAGAGGAGCGCTGTTACGCGTCCACTGGCTCCTGAAGTTAGCATCATTTCTCCACCGCTTTTCGTCATTGATGATGAATGTTTGAATCAAAAACAGGCGATGATAATGGATGTTTCTGGCAAACGATTTGGATGAAAATTGTGTTATTCCTTGCAGATCATATAACAAGGAAGGAAGATTGAAAAAACAATGAGAACCAGATTAAATTACTTGAAATTGGTTAGTTAAAATTTGCAATTTCAATGAAAATCTCATGTGATTTTGATGGCAAAAGATGCCGTATTTCTTGTGTTTATGCTTATCCCCTTCCTTGAAGAATATGATGAAATTGGGATTAATGGCGGATGAGTCGTATATATGTGGAGAATATGAAGTTATGGACATAGGAGAGTTCCATCTAGGGATGACCGCACAGGATTGGTGCCGTGGAGGTTACTAGATTATTCGCCTCTTTGAATTGATGGTGAGGTGAGCCTCCACGTGTAATGGACACGTGTATTAATGGGTCAAATAATTTGATTGAATCAAAATTGAACTTTGCATCCTCCGACGGACATCTGTCTTTTCTTCATCCTCTCAAGTTCGCTTAACTAAATCTGAATTATCTTGTTTTTTTAACCACGAGTAAATGCATTATTTGTCCTTTTCTTTCTTTATTTGATTTATATATAAAATTTAACAATTTCACTTAGCTCGTTTAAAGTCTTAAAAATTTTCATTTATAAAGTCTTAACAAAAAATTATTAAGACTTAAAACGTTAAAAACAAAATTATTAAAACTTAAAACGTTAAAAAAAAACTGTTAAAACTTGAAATATTAGAGACGGAGTCTCTTAAGAGTAAATTTAAAATGTTAAGCCTTACAACATCATGAACGAAAACTGCAGTTTACTCGTTAACGACAAACTAGAACTTAATGACATGCCTCGATAATCCTGATAGGTTTCCGGACCTGACAACTCAAACATTGTGAACATAGTCCGCTAGGGGTGCTCATAGTATGGTTCTGACGGGTTTTTGGCAACTCGTAAGCCAAACCATAACTAGATTGTTGAAAATTAAAATCAAACTGGACTGTTACTAATCGTTACTTCCGATTAGTTGATTAACTATTGTAAATTTATCAGTCTACATTGGGTATGCTTATCTGAAAGATCTCGACTCATACGAAAACGTAGTGCAAAAAGATCATCACCATATGTCGGGTTTTGACAAAAGTAATTGGCAAAAAATCGTTCGTGAGCAGGATTACGGTCTCGGTTTAGTTGTTATCTGGTACGTACAATTGGTCTCTGAAATTGCTGACTGAAAAACACGACTGTGACAACAACGACTTCTACAAAAAAAAGTTATCATCGTCTCTGGAATCGGACCCGATTGGGGGCGGGAATTGAATTTTGTTGGTTGAAAGAAAATGAAGTTTGAATTGGTTAAAATATGGGTTTGAAAGAATATAAGGTTTGGATTGGTTAAAATATGCGTTTGAAAGAATATATGGTTTGGATTGATAAATACAAGGGTTTGATTGGTTATTAATTATTATTATTAATATTATTATTATTCTTATAATTATTATTATTAAAAAAATTAAATGCAACGGTCGAATAATGATGGCAACGGTCGAAAATTTAGATTTCTCTCCCGTGCTCCCAATTACGCGAGCATCGACCACGCCCCAACCACACCAGGGAGGCGGTGTACTAGATGTAGTTTAGTGCTTTCACGTCCCAAAGCCGACGTACACATCATAGTCTAAGTATATTCACAGTATCTAATGAATAAGATGCTACAAAGATTACTATGCAAAGTAAACCTACTCTAGTTAGTAACGTTTTTGCAAAGTTATATACAAGATGCTACACAGATTATTATATGCAACATAAAACCCAAGAATAAGCAAAGAATAATACAAGTCAGAATCTTACACGTTTACACTTATGAATAATAATACCTTATTGTGTACTTATCATCTTAGTTGTGTCCGAATAATCCTACTAATACCTTATTGTGTACTTATCATCTTAGCTGTGTCCGAATAATCCTACTTATGCTTCTGCAAGGAGTGTAAGAGTGTTATCATTTGTAATCAATCAATCTAAACTTTTTATTAAAACTAATTTCTCTCTTTCACCTACACAACCAACTAAACGTAATTTTTTCACTCTCACTTTCACCCACCGACACCGTCAACTAGCACCATCGTCGCCACCCACCACTATCACCATCCCCACCACCAACCATCGGCGCCACCCGCAGCAACTGTAACCATCCCCACCACCAACCATCGGCGCCATCCGCAGCAACTGTCACTCACCCACCATCACTCACAACCCTAAAATAGTTCTAAATAACAATATCATTTTTGGTAATTTTACATGAATAAACTAAGCCAAATTCTTTTTTAAAAGTAACCTACTAAGTTATTAGCTTTTCATATCATAAAAGCTAATAAAAACACTAATTAAAAAAAAAAAACTCATTTTTTAAAAGTGTTATAAGTTAATAAGCACTTTTGACAAAAAATTTATTAACTTAGTAAGTATGTTGACAGTATCTAATGAATAAGATGCTATAAAGATTATTATATGTAAAATAAACCTACTCTAGTTAGTAACGTTTAATGTTATGTACAAGATGCTACAAAGATTATTGTATGCAACATGAATACTCAAGAATAAGCAAAGAATAATACAAGTCAGAGTCTCACACACTTACATTTATAAATAATAACACTTTGCTATGTACTTATTAGACTAATTGTGTTCGAATACTCTTTTCATGTACACTTATGAATAATAACACTTTGTTATTTACTTATTAGACTAATTGTGTTCAAATATTCCTGTCATTTACAACCAACCAACCGAACCCATTTATTAAAACTAATTTATCTATCTTCTACCTAGACAACCAACTAAACATAGCTTTTTCACTCTCATTTTCAACTAACCCAAACCATTTTTTTTTAATTATTTTTATATTACTAAAAAAATGTTTTTTTTTTCAAAACAAAGAAAATTACTAGTTTTAAATATAAAAATTAATAATAAAATAAAATTAATATTTCACACACTGCAAATATATTTATTAAAATAGATAAAGTAAGTTACAATCTAACATGAAATTGTGACAACCGAGGACTTTGTGTTACAAAATCTCGAACCGGATCTGAATTTAGCAAATATGGCGTATAATCTTTAGGATTTCCAAGATTGACCAAGTGTTTGGATGTAAAAAATTCATGATAAAATAAGTAATTATAAGGGTTGGAAATAAAGAAACCAGTGTGGATGTGAAAGTATATCACAATTGTACTTTATAAATAGAGAAAACCATTAGCATTTTGATGTTTTTTTTTTTGTAAGATGATGTTGGATTTTTAACATATAAGTTTTTGGATTTCTAGTGTTGTTTTAAGAAATCAAATGGATAATGGGTTGAGATGAAAAGAAATTTGGATTATGAGTGAATCGATAGTGCATGTGTCGAACTCTATGGAAATCGATGGAGGATATATCGAACTCAAGGAACTCGATGGTGCAACTGTCGAACTCCATGAGGTTCGATAGTGTATGTATCGAACTCGGTTAATCTCTCTTTAATCAATAATTAGCTCGTCGGAGATGGAATCGGCCGGAATTAGTGAGTTCGATAGTTCATGCATCGAACCCTAGGTCGATACCAAGGGTATTGAACTCCACTTTTTACTGTTTACCTGCATGCAAATTACTTTTATTTGTAATATGGTCCACTTTTTACTGTTTACTATGCATGAACATTACTTTCACGTGGGTGTGCATGAATTGTGAAGTATACATCTACTTACTGGAAGGTATAAAGAGTAATAACCACTTTTGCACATAATAATCTGAAGATTTCTGCAACAACATTATATAAAATAATGTTTTGACAATATATAGTGAAGTGTATGAAAGGAACAACCGATTTAATAAAAATAATATTTGTATTGAAGATCACTAAAGAAATAAAGCTATTTTATTTTTGAGACAATTAAATGTGAATAGTAAAAAAACATATTTTCTTTCTCTGTTATTGGGTTTCTCTTATCTAGCTTTCATAAAATAGTTATTACATTTATCACGTATCGTCTATTTAAAGTAAAAATATTTTTCCATAAAGAAAAGACAAAATTACGCTAATCATCCTTTACGTTTATAGGTTATTTCAGGTATCATTATTTGTCTTTAAAAAGCGCCGATATCATCCTTTATGTAAACCATTTGTTTCAGTTATCATCCTTTTGGTTAACTTCTGTCAAAATCACCGTTAACTCACCTCTCGTGATAAGCACGCGAGGGTGCTTTAGGTATTTTATTTTTAATTAGGTTTTTAAAATCCACCTTAATACGTGGCTTATTTTCAAGTATGTGCAGAACATTTTCACAATTCCCTTCATCCAAATAACCCTAATTTTGAAGTTCAGCAACCATGGAACGATCGGATTCCAGGTCTACATATGTCGATTCTTGTACAATGTGTAGGTGTGGGAGACAAGCTATGTTAAGAACTTCATGGGCATTTCGAAATCCAGGTCGTCGATTCTATTCTTGTCCAGAGGAAGTTCAGGTATGTTTTGAATACTATGTTTGTTTCGGTTTTTTGGACCTAATTACTTGTTTTTCATCAAATATCTTTCATCTTTTAGGATTTAAGATGCCGATTTTTTGTGCGGTTTGACCAGTGATGTGTAAACGATCAACAGAAATCATACCGGGTCTAATTAGGTCAAAGAATGAGCTTGAGGCCAAATTGATTGAGCTTGAGGCTAAATTGAAAGCAAGTCAACAAGAATCAAAGAACGTGAGAAGATATTTGATGTCTAGTTGGATTTTTTTTAGTTTTTATTTGTTATTTGGTTTCAATGTAAGTGTGCAAGTTTGGTAGTCTTTTGGTTTCAATGTAACAGTTATACAATATGTATGGAATCCTACTTTGGAACTTATGTAAGTCTTTTGGAATGTAATGTATCGTATCAGTTATATTGTATACTATATACATTTCAAGAAGGTTGTTAACAGTTATAAAGCCTCATTGGTCCACGTGTCAAACTGTTATTGGTTAGTTTTACTTTTCTCTTTAACAAAAGCGGTACAAGAAACTAGCAATATCACAGAAAGTTTTTACAATATCTCAGATCTGACCGCATAACAAAAAATCTGAACACAGGGTGGTGCACCTGTGAGGCTTTGATGCTTAACTCGCCGGAGATATGAATGTCTGAACTTCAGCCGCCGAAGTTGTCGGGGGCAGCTGTGACCCTCTAAGTGTGCTTGTGAGGCTGTGATGCTAAAATCACTGGAGGTTGAGCTGTCGATGGTGGACCGAAGATCTTACACCCTCTGTCACCACCATTCATTTTTTCTGGCATTCGGTTTCACTGGTGGTTCAAATGGTGGTGAAGTGGTTTATGTTAGTGGTGTCGATGGTTTAAGTAGCGGTAGCAGAGGCGGTGTATGTGGTGTAGGGGTGGCAGTGGATAGTGGTTAAGTGTCAAATGACGACGACAGAAGTGGCTGACTAGATGAGGAAGTCAGGGATGGTGGAAGTTCGACAGGGGTGGGCATGTTGGCCGGTGTTGATGACCGGTGTGGTTGAGTTTGAAAGTTTAAAAAAGATTTGAAATATATTTATTTCAAAGAAATGTTGGTGTGATCACATCTAGGCTATCAAATTAGTGCATGAATCCACTACCACAAATTTTCTTATTTATCCGTTATATATAATTACATTTACTGTTTATTTTACAAAATCTACAAATAACAAATTTTTATTGTTAAAAAAATACAAATTCTGATTAAGGAGTTTGTGTTAGTAGGTTTCTAGGATGTATATTACGAAATGTCAAATACTAGGGCTCGTAGAATAATAAATAGAGAAGAAAACATTTAATGACCTTCTGTTGGTTTATTAAATTGAGAATAAATATATAAATGTGAACCATGTCCTTTGTAAACTCATTTTTAAAATGTTATTTTGTGAAAAACCGTTAGGATTAATTAATCCAAATCTTTGTCATTTAAATATTATTATTATTATTATTTTATTATTATTATTATTATTATTCACTTAGTAAAAGTGTCACCCTTATCTCTCTCCTACATCTGATATTTCCACCATAGATCGATGACATTTGTTTTTTCAAAAAACAATCTTAGTCATTCAATTAGAATCTGGATGATTATATTATACATGAATGGTAGATGGAAGAGTTAAAGACTTCGTATGATAAGGGAGGGTTAACATAGGATCCAGATCCTATATGCTAACCCTCTTGAATTGACTTAACCTATTAACTACATATCAACCATTGGTGAAAGAAAGGATCCAATGGTTGTGATCAATTTTGAAAAAGTTAATGCATTTTATTAGATCAAAAAAGTGAACAAAAGGGTAATCTGGGAAGAAATTTACACATCACGACATCCAATTTCAAATTCTCTTTATCAATAAATCCAAGTCACAATGTTTTTCGCATGTTAAGGCATTGCAACAACCTCATGTTATTCTATTCAAAACTAAACTTGTTTACGCTTCGAAGTAAATTTTTAGCAAAATAAATCCGATTTCACCGATCCAACTACTAGTGAAAGGGTAAACGTCATTTTTTATTATCTATGTTACGGTATTAATTTTATTCAGAACCAAACCGATTTACTTCTTTACTCTTCGAAGTAATTTTTTAGGAAGATAAATCCGGTCTCATCGATCTAGCTGTCCGCCGCGAAGTGCGGATTAACTCACTAGTTAATATGAATGCAATTTTATTTTGGAACTCAAGTAATGGTAATTGTTATGGTTTCAATTGTTATGGCTTCAAATGGTTGTAGTAGGCTGCGCGTAATGGTCATGACCAAATTGGGTGCACGTATGGCTGTAATAGACTGCACATATCAGTAAAATACTAAATTTATAAACCCAATATGGTCTTGTTGTATGGCTGTAATTAATAGGCTGCACATATCAGTAAAATACTAAATTTTTAAACCCAATATGGTCTGTGTTGTTGTAAACCAAAGTTGCCAATTATTTAAACCCAATATAGTCTTGCTTTAAACCCAAGATGCCCATTATTTATACCCAATCAGTGAAAAATGGCTGAAAATCAGTGAATTATGGCTGCACCAAATCAGTGAAAAAATGGCTGCAAATCAGTAAAATTACAGCACCAAATCAGTGAATTAAAATCCATAATATATCATTCATACATTCCCAAAAAAAAGAAGCAAACATGCATATTTGTTTTAAAACATGAGTAAAACATCCGCAAAAGAAATAAAGCATGCATAATTGGTCCAAGCCATAATTCACTGAAATTACAAAAAAAAAATCCCTAACTACCCAAACTACCCCTCTGGTTGCCCTTTACACGTCCTGCTGTTGTATCCTTTGTTGTTACACTTACCACATGTGACAGATATGTTTTTCTTTGAAAGTCTCCCACCCTTTGCCATATCCTCTAACTCGACAACAGACTTCTTCCTTTTCTTTTTTGGTCTTCCCACAGGTGTGTGATGCTTAGGTGGGGTAATGATTGTAGGTAGTTGAGACTTTTTCCATAATGGCTTCCCATTTATAGGGAAAATCTTGAAGCTGTAAACGTGCTTCCATTTATATAAAAATCGTCCGAGTACAACAAATCAACAAAATTCAGCACACGATTCTTGTAACTACGGTTTGGGTAGGGTAATGATCTGCATAAATTAGAAAATCACTGTGTTAATGAAAATCTTCCCTTACAAAATTTTCACTGTGTTTATGAAGTCGATATCATATTAATCAAGCGTGAAAATCAACAATCAAACGTTAATTCGATTTGAAAATTAAAAATCAAACGTGATATAGAACCCGTTAAACGAAAAAAAATCACTTTGTTTACCGTATAAGAAGTCGATATCATAGTCGTCTTCGTCTTTTCGAACGTGAATTCGATTTAGTGAGTCTTCGATTGCATCAGATTTCGCCATTGAAGATTGGTAAAATTGAGCGCCAGTTGAGAAATTGAGAAGGCAGAACGTTGGATGGAGATCGTATACGAATACGGCTGGTAGTAGCATCCCAAAAATTAAAAACCCTAAATTACCGAAATTGCCCTCAATCTTACTTTTAAATCATATTTCGTTTACAACTTAACGTTGGATTTTAACAGAAGTTAACCAAAAGGATGATAACTGAAACAAATGGTTTATATAAAAGATGATAACGACACTTTTTAAAGACAAAGGATGATACCTGAAATAACCTATAAACATAAATGATGATTAGCGTAATTTTGTCTTAATAAAAACGTTTTTTTGAGCTTTTTTAGGCTACATAAAAACCACCATTTGAAGTTATTTTTAAATACATAAAAAGGAGCAATTTGAATATTTATAACTGCATTTTTTTAATAAATGCGAACTGCATTTAGGAATGAATAAACCAATTTCAATTTCATATCTAAGTATATAAAAAAAATTAATCTGATTTTAAAACTCAAAGTGTTGTTTTTCTTCCATTTTAAACATATAGTAAAAAAATAATAAAATACCAATGTCCAATTTCCCTTTTTCTATATTTTTGGAAACTACAACAATAGCATTTAAAAAAAAAAAAACCATACCTCATAAGGATGTGGAATTATCTCCACATGATCATCATTGTTGTTGGGTACATCATCTTTAGCTTTAACTTCCTCTCTTGCATCAATTAACAAAAGATTTTTTTCCACCCGTATAAACAAAATTTTTATGTTTAAAAATAATTTTTTTTATATTTTTTCAGGCTGCCTAAAACACCTATGTTACAAGGTTTTTTACTGCGTCTACGAGGGTAATCATGGTATACAACAATTCAAAGAATTGCATTTTTATAATGTATCCTAAATGCATTTTTTTGAATGAATAAACGATTTTCAGTTCCCTATGTAAGTACATTTAAAACACCTATGTTACAAGGCCTTTTACTCCGTCAATGAGGGTAATCATGGTATACACCAATTCAAAGAAGTGCATTTTTTATAATGTATCATAAATGCATTTTTTTGAATGAATAAACGATTTTCAATTCCATATGTAAGTACATTTAAACGCTTAATTTGACTTTCGAAAGTCAATGCAGGTTTTTCATGGATGCTTACACATCAGTATAGTCATAAAAAAAGCATTGAAATCTTATTAAACCTATGTTATAGTGCAGGTCTTACATCAACTTCTGCGGTGATTTCAGGTGCATTTGACCTCTTCATATTCTCCATTTTCGATGTGCTTCCAAAAAGCTTGAAGGAATCTGCAATAAATAAGTTTTAAGGAAATCAAAAGCTATTTATAAACTCCAGAAAAGAAACCGCAGGTTAGTGGTTCTAAATAAGTGTTAGTGGAACCTGTTTTGGTCAAAAATTAACAAGTATCAATTTTAGTTATTCCAAATTAGTTAAGTGAGGCAAAGTGTTTATCAAAATATGAAATATGTCGAATAGTTGAATT
>WOUH02000002.1:5276967-5297456 GCA_009936405.2 Stevia rebaudiana
ATTAAGAGAGAGAAAAGTACACATGTGTTATTAAAATATTCAGGTTTAATATCAGTCACACATGTGTTAATAGTTAAATAACACATGTGGTCCATATTTGGTTACTTGGTTAACACTTCAAAGCTTGGTTCACATAATACACATCCCCTATATATATATTATTATTTTTTGCAGATTGCAATGTGTTATGTGATTTTGAGGTTTTTATGTTGTGTTTTTTGTATCAGTGTTTGTTTGCCACAGAGACATTTAGCATAGGTCTTAATATGCCTGCAAAAACGGTTGTTTTTTCAAATGTTCGGAAGTTTGATGGAGATAAATTTAGATGGTTATCAAGTGGTGAATATATTCAAATGAGTGGTCGCGCGGGTCGTAGAGGAATCGATGATCGTGGGGTCTGCATTTTAATGGTTGATGAAAAATTGGAACCTTCTACTGCTAAAATGATGGTCAAAGGTAGTGCTGACTGTTTGAACAGGTATGCATTTCCTACTTCTATTAATCTGATGGTCAAACGCATACCTTTTGTAGTCAGTTAACTATTTTGTTAATTTTACATTTTTGGCTATATTGCGTTGGTAAATTGTTGTTGGTGTTAATTTTTGATGATTTGCATCTTGAGTTGACCTTTTATCTTTGACCTTGTCAGCGCATTCCATTTGAGCTACAACATGCTTTTGAATCAATTAAGATGCGAAGATGGTGATCCTGAAAATTTGCTTCGTAATTCATTTTATCAATTTCAAGCTGATCGAGCCATCCCTGATCTTGAGGTTTTCCATCTTCTTGTGTAATGTCTAATTGTTGGTACGGGTTAATTTGGGTTGACTGTTGACCAGAAACATCTTCTGTCTATAATCATAGTTTATAAAATAGGTGATCACAAAAGTTATATAATTTCAATAATAATGCATTTTGCTTTAATAAACTCCTTCAAAGCATTTATTTATCAAAATATAATAATATATATTGGCCAACATTTGACTCGCCTGCATCAAAAGTTGTATTAATTCAACAATTTTTTGTTATAATTTATTATTATTATTAAATTTTTTTTTTTGCAGAAACAAATGAAGGATCTCCAAGAACAAAGGGACTCAATTCAAATTGATGAGGAAGATAGCTTAGAAAATTATTACTCTTTGTTGGAGCAATATAAAAGTTTAAAAAAAGATGTACGCGACATCATCTTTTCTCCTAAATACTGCTTGCCATTTTTGCAACCTGGCAGGCTTGTATGCGTTCGTTGCACGAGTAATGACGAAAGTACCCTCGCCTATTCAATTGAGGATCATGTCACTTGGGGCGTTATAGTCAACTTTCAAAAAGTGAAGAGTCTTTCAGAAGGTTTGATATTATTTTTTTTCTTCTTAGATTTAGGGGTAAATTCGACCATTTACTTACATGTGTGTCAATATTTGATTTAGATGACATTGACCAAAGACCGGAAGATGCAAATTATACAGTGGATATTCTTACAAGATGTGCGGTTTCTAAGGATGAAGTTTCTAAGAAATCAATTATAATTATTCCATTAAAGGAGCGCGGTGAACCGGCTGTTGTTTCGGTTCCTATTTCTCAGGCAAGATTTATAATAATATTTGTATTTCATGTCCTTTCTGCAAGTCAACTTCAAATTATAGTCAACTCTGGTCAATGAGATGACGAATATATGTTCATCACTTCTCATAGTGTTAGTGTAATTTGCAATGTTTGATGTTAGATAAGTAAATGTTTAAGTTTTCGCCAAATTTTTATTATTTATTAAGTATTTAAGTTAACGGGTAAAATAGTCAAAAAAGGTTATTTTGGGAAAAATAGATAAGTTTTGTGCTACAGGAGTAGAAGTCTCAGATTAGGTTAAAGGAAAAGGGTAAACAAGTCATTTAAAGTTTACCCATTAATAATTAGTTTTGTTGCAGCTGGCATGAATAATAAGATAATAATTTCAAATGTAATTTCAAACACCCCCTTATTAGCTGATTATTGTTCCAAACACCCCTTCTAATATTCAAGTTGTACAATTTCTTGCTTTATCATACACTCTTACTTCATAGTTTATATAAATTAGAAATATTCTGATCTGTTATTTTTATACAAACAGATAGATAACTTGAGTAGTATCCGGCTCATAATAGCAAAGGATCTCTTACCTTTGGAAAATAGAGAAAATACATTAAAAAAGGTATCTGAAGTTCTTTCAAGATTTTCTAAACAAGGAATACCTCTCTTGGACCCTGAAGAAGACATGAAGGTTGACTTTTTTTTTCTTCTTTTTGTTGCAATTTTTTATTTTTTATTAGGCAAATTGGATTTTAATAATCCTAACTTTGACCAATTGGTCTGTAATAATCCCAACATAGGAAAATGTTACCACTATCCCCAACTTTTAACTCCGTTAACATTTTGCTAACGTGGTCAGCATGCTGTTAGATAATCTTGATCGACCCGTTAGTTCAGTTAAATATTAAGTAGAAAGTTAGCTAGTGTAGTTGGTGCAAGAATTGTAAATAAAAATCAATACAAATCGTTTAGTTATCAATTGTTGTTTATATATTTGTGATTTTATTACCGCGTTGTTGTGTTAATCGATCCTATTAAGCCATCACATGCCACATAAGAAAGTCTTGCCACGTGGTGTTAGGTTTCGTTAGACGTTAGTTGAGGACTGTCACAAGTAAATAATATAATAGTTGGGACTGATGGTAACAGTCTCCTGAGTTGGGATTATTACAGGCCAATAGGTTAAAGTTGAGATTGTTAAAATCCAATTTGCCTTTTTTATTAATATTCTCATTTTTTATTTATTTATTTAATAGGTCCAAAGTGGGTCGTATAGAAAGGCGGTGCGGAGGATTGAAGCCCTAGAAAACTTGTTTGAAAAACATGAAGTTGCAAAATCTCCACTTATTGAGCAAAAGTTGAAAGTTTTGCATAAGAAAAAACAAATTACTGCTCAAATTAAATTAATCAAGAAGTCAATGCGGTCTTCATCTGCGCTTGCGTTTAAAGATGAGCTCAAAGCAAGGAAAAGAGTTCTTCGGAGACTCGGGTAATTTTTTTAATATATATATTAATTTTTTTTTTATCTTTTTGATTATTTTAAAAAGTTATATACTTTAAAATCACTGTTTGATGCAGATATGTGACGAGAGATGATGTTGTGGAATTAAAAGGGAAAGTTGCTTGTGAAATTAGTAGTGCTGATGAATTGGTATTAACAGAACTCATGTTTAATGGTGTTTTAAAAGATATAAAAATAGAAGAAATGGTATCTCTTTTATCTTGTTTTGTTTGGCAAGAAAAGCTTCAAGATGCTCCAAAACCTAGGGAAGAACTCGACATGCTTTTTACACAATTGCAAGATACCGCGCGAACCGTTGCTAAAGTTCAACTAGAGTGCAAGGTTCACTTTTTTATTTTTTCATTTTGTTTTATTAATATTTTGAAAATTTTAAAAAATAATTGAAGTTTTTGAAAGTGATTGAGGCAAATGAAACATATATAAATATTTGTTAATAATTTGACTTAAATTTTACAATTGTAAAACTTTATTGTTATTTCATGCCATTGTTTTTTTCACAATTAACTCATAATGCAAGTTAATTGAAAAACAATTTCACTTATTTAAAATCAAGATTCATATATGTATCATTTTCTCCAATCAATTTTAAAAAATTTAACCAGCTTAAAAAAAATTTACATAAGATCGAAACACTTAGTGAAAGTTGAGTTACTTTAAAGAGAGAAAAAAACTTTGAGTGATTTAACTGGAACAATTAGCAAACTTGATTATATTTCTGTAGCATTTTCCCTAAACTTTTATTATGATTTGTAATAAAGTGATTGGTATTATATTGTTTTGACAGGTTGAAATCGATGTTGAGAGTTTTGTGAGTTCATTTCGGCCTGATATTATGGAGGCGGTTTATTCATGGGCAAAAGGGTCAAAATTCTACGAAATAATGGAAATCACGCAGGTATTTGAAGGCAGTTTGATCAGAGGTATTAGGAGAATGGAAGAAATTCTTCAACAATTAATATTAGCAGCAAAATCGATCGGGGAAGTTGAACTTGAAGACAAATTTGAAGATGCGGTTTCAAAGATTAAGAGAGATATTGTGTTTGCAGCTTCATTGTACTTGTAGACATCTCACTTATAACTTAAAATAGGTAGAAGTAGAACAAAGATTTTAAAGGACAGTGAAATTGTTTGTTTTGTTATTTTGAAATTATGGTAATATAAACCATATTCAAGTATTGAATGATTATTATATTTTATTAAGTTTTTGATAATGGCATTTTGTTTTTTGCAAATCTCCAATACATTTTTGAGGCAATGCGAGATTAAAAGAACCAATCACTAAACTACCATTTTCTTTAGAAGCTGAAATTATTTTCCAACTTACTGAATAAGTTTTATAACCATCAATGACATCTCCTCAAAAGAATATTAGAATTTAAGAGAGAGAAACCATACCATCATCTTCAATGATCGAAGAGATGTGAAAAAAAGGGATTATTTTTACCACCAATCGAAAGCATGAATGATTTCCATTTAGAAAGTCTATGATGAAATCTAACAATGACTTATTTTGAATTTAAATAAAAAGTGATTATTTTTACACCTAAATATGCCAAAAAAAATAAAAAATGACGGTTTATTTTTCTAAATTTTTAAGGGTCATTTTGTTTTTTAATTAGAAAGTTCATGTCATTACTATGCAAATATGTCACCATCTACGTTTTCGATCAGGTCTGTGTTTTCGATGAACTCTGCATTCTCCACTAGGTCTCATTCGTATCTTCTGTTGCTTGGTTAATATTTGTTCGTTAATCGTTATTGGCTGTAATGGATGCAGGTCGAAGGTTAACTCAGTTAGAACTTAGAAGCAACAATCTCTTTTGGAACAGGTTCATTAGTATTATTGCCCCAGAGGTTGGCCACCCAAAGATGTAGCAACTTTTTCTTCAATGCCGAATTATCACATATATTAACTATAGAAAAATTAAATTAGATGTTTAATTTGGTGTCATTAAAATAATCTTCAATTGTAGATTCTTTTTCGTGTGTTTTAATGTCGATTCGTTTACGTTTGTTTTAATGCTCATTTTATTTATTTATTTATTTATTTATTTATTTATTTATTATTATTTTTTTTTGCAATCAATTGATATTCCATTAAACTAAAACTTCACATTTTACAATACAGTGGCAGGTAAGCTGGCAACAAGCTGAGCCGCAACCCCCTTTTGAATTGCAAAACCAATCCTAGAAAAAACAAAGTTTTGGTTCTTAGGAGCCAATGAAATATTGTGCACGACGCGTTGTTCATTTTTTACAGCAACGAATATTTGTACTAGCTACTTAAACTTTGTTAAACATCGATATGCTTTATGCCGCTCTTCCGGTATTATACGAGTTTAGTACATTAATACTAAGTATTTTGATCATATTGTCTATATAATTTATGGACTATTATATAAATGAAATATCTCTATGGCTCAAAGAAACAATTTAATATTAAGAATTTGGTTCGAACACCATCTATGAAGTTAGATATACAAACATAGCTAGTAAAAAGCCAAAGTTTTAGATAGGACCGAAACAAAATGAAAAAAGTAATAATAATAACTAGACCACCTAAAGTGTAACAGATGCAGTCATTAGTTCAACTAGTCTTGCCCACTAACAACATCCACATCCCATTTTCTATCCCTATCTCTATAATTTAACCAAATATCACATGTTTCTAAATTTATAAATGTATTTTGTTTAACCATTCACATCTCAGTCTATATCGCACTTTAATCGACTCACAAACACTTTTTTCATTATTATCTTATCTCTTATACACTCACAAAAAATTATAGAGATTTTCTTTATTTAAAAAATCTCTATCCAGAAAAGTCTAAATCTAAAAAAAAGAATGTAAAAGAGAATGGAATAGAGATGCAAAACAACCAAAAACATCTTAATTATGTAAATAGAGACATATAGAGAATGGGATGCGAATGCACGTTACTTTTCCTTCAACCAAAAGGTCCAAAACCCTTGAAGCATCGAACCTTTCTGACACAAATTTTGAGAACAGTAATATAAAAAGAAAAACATAAAAAAAATTTAATGCCAAAACAAATGCAACAAAATATTAAACATAAGATATGTTTGCAGCACCATTACCCCATATTACAAAAATATTACTCAATTCAGCATAAAAATATTCAAATCGTTGCAGGGGTTAACTTTGTCTCACGAGAGCGTCCTCTTATTAAAGGACTCAACAGTTAAATTTGCGGTGAAAGCCGGAATAGAGTTCAGCTTCCGGATAAAAATCTCAACCTAAAAAAACCAACCAATTATTGTAAAATTACGAAATTGATAAAAGTTAATTCAACAAAATCTCTTTAATAAAAATATAACTAGCATAACAGATACAATAAAATAGAAACGGGTATTTTTGTCAATTAACTTTCAAGAAAAGTATCTTGTGTTACTTTCCAATCTAACAATTATTTACATAAAATAAATATAAATAAATAAATGTACCTGGTGGGATATATCAGGTTGCTGTGTGTACTTATTTCCCTGAAACATTATAAATTATAAAAGCAAATATGCATTGTTAATATCTGAAACGTGTTACATGACTGTTGACTGTTTGACCCAAACATAAAATACTATCTTACCAGAATATTTGTGTTGCCGGATTCATACTCGAATTGAAGTTTTTCATCATCACTTTGAGCATATATAGACTGAAGGGTAAATCGGGTAACAGGGATTCCATCTGATCGTTGATGATCATCCATCACAATCTGTGAATCAATATATATGTTTATGAAATTAATATACTGATACAAATGTCGTCCCCAAAGTCTACTTTCCTAAATTGTTTTGGTAGAAATATCAAACTATTTAAGCATGAATTATTTTTTAAACAAAAATAAAAAAACAAACTAGACAAATAATTAATGCTAATTTTAGTAATTTTATGGTACCTTGTAGCCAAATAGTTCACAGCAAGCCCGTCGGAAAACTGAGATTCTATCTGCAAAAACCGCCTTATACCTGTATCATAATCATCATGCAGCGCGTTTAATTAAAATGTTTACAGACCAAAAAAGAATTAAAAAAATATTATAATGTTACCTACCTTTC
Source organism: Stevia rebaudiana (assembly GCA_009936405.2). Lineage (NCBI taxonomy): Eukaryota > Viridiplantae > Streptophyta > Magnoliopsida > Asterales > Asteraceae > Stevia > Stevia rebaudiana. The sequence continues at coordinate 5,284,130 of WOUH02000002.1, forward strand.
CTCACGTTTCTCGAGGGTGGCGATTTGTTCTTTTAATTGAACAACTTTTCCAGAAATATATGAGTCCACCGATGTCCCAGCATCACCTGTACAGCACATCGACACATTTTATTAAAAAAAAATAGCCAAATAAATCACTGAAAGCGAATACAATCCATATTTTCATTTGTTTCGAAGACATCAACATTAACCCTAATAAACTTAAAACCACGCAAACTGCGCTTAAAACTGTGTAACCAACGGGTGTGTTAACATAAGTTGAAAGGATTGGAGGATTTGTGATAAATGAGTTAATCAGGATCGTCTTCAGTTAAACTAGTTAAACAGGTCAACCAATTAATAACCCGATTATTATACGGATTAAACATGACAACCCAAAACATGATTATATTACGTCGCTTTTTGGGACGTGTCATTCACCCCTACTTATAACCAACCAATATATTACTTTTTACACAAAATTTCAACAATGAAACTCAATACAAACTGTCATGAAAACAGATAAATATTAAAATTATTCGCCTCAACATACATAATTAACTGCCAGCAGCCAATGAAAAAGCCATCAATCTATTATAATAAAAGAGTAGCATAATGAGACATTTGTCAAGCTATGAGACAGTCAATGCCACATGTCAATTTTTTTGCAAGCCTTTGCCACATGTCACGATTAATTCAAACTCTAGATTTCGTTATTTTAGGAAGCTTTGACAAAGTTCCAAAATCTATTTTGACTTTTTTTATTTTGGTCATTCATATGTTAAGAGCAAATTCCATCTAAAACGGAAATAATTTCATTGGCTGCAATGATAATAAATTCCTAACTTTCACGTTTGTAGGTTCCTTCAAATTCTTGATTAAAAATCATTGTATAATTTTTAAATCATTATCTGATATATTTTTTTCAATCAACACGTGTAATACAGAGGTACTAACGTATTTAACAATAAACCAAACATCAGTCGATCATTGGTTTCAAGATTTTCAACAATAATCACACAATAATGTTCGCTGAGTTCTAATAGGCCAAACTACTAATAGAGTTATATATGACTCAACATATTAAAAAAAATCAACATTATATGAAAAATAGAACAAGGAGTAACACGCTGCACGCAACATGTAATTAAATAATAAATAAGTAGTAACCGTACCTGACTGTTTTTTTAACTCCTCAATGGCTTGTAATTTGTCTTCCATTTTCTGTAATTTATTCTGCAACGCCTCTATTGTCTGTTTTGCCTCACTGTCAACTGCCAAACTGTTCACCATACGCAATACTTTTGTACTTGCAGATGAAAAATCACCATGACCCAACTGTAAATGACAGAATATATAAACAACTGAACAATAATTACACAAACAAAAATTTGAAAACAAAAGGTTTCCATGTATTCAAACTTTTATGTGATATCAATTATCAAGACTCAAGAGAGTACTTCATCAAATGCTATATGTGTTTTTCAAAAGTTTTACATTAGGTCAAAATAAGAATAATAGTATAGAAAAAAGATAGTCATTTATCAACTGTATTTTCAGGTATTTGCTTAAAAAAACTCAGTAGCAGTTAACATACATAGAAAATAGTGCAAGAAACTATCAGAAAAGTAGCAAGAATGTAGAAAAAATTTAATATTAAAAAGATAGATAATTAAATAAATAAATAAAACCTTTGACTCCAATATAGCTATCTCTGAGCGGAGACGATCATCCTCCCTCTCTAATGATTTTATTTTTCTTGATTCACTACTCAGCCTCTCGTTAAGTAACTTTATTTCATTATGTTGACGGGCATTTACGTCTTTTTGCTCAAGTATAGAGCTTTCCAGTTTCTTTATAAGATCTTCCTTCATCACAAGCGATGCTTCAAGCTCCTGTACTTGCAATAAATATTTTTACAAAATCTTCATTAGCACAAACCTAAAAAAACAAATTCAAAATTCAAAAAAGGACCTTTAGTATTACAACCTTAACTGTTCTATCAGTCATTGCAGCCCCTGTTTCAACATTCTTCTGTTGTTTCAGTTGATCAACAATAATCTTCAAACGATCTCTCTCCTCTGTAGTTGAAGAAAGCTGCAAAAATATAACATGTAAACAATACCAATGGCACGCGTTTGTGATGTTTCTAGAACATAGGATTTAAACGAATTTTGAAAACTAAGTTAATTTACACAAAATCATATTCAAAAGATTTTACCAACTTATAGTATTGTGAAAATCGCTAGACACTAGTCAGGGGGTGGGTCGCTGACTAACGATTAATCAAATTAGAAAATTTAAATGTAACCTTTCAATCTTATATATATACACTTTTTATTGATTTTGACCGATTTTGCCTGATTTTAACCATTTTTTTAACCAATTTTGACATATTTGTGACTATTTTTAATGGATCACGAATTACAGATTAATTCCAGTTTTTACAAAACTGCCAACTTACCAGCAACTCAGTTCGCTTGAGCTCCAATTTCAAAAGTTCCATCTTTTCATTGGTTAATGCCAACTCCGTTTCAACGTTTTGTCTAGCGTTTTCAGCAACATCAAGAGCAACCTCAACTTGTTTTAGACGCGCGGTCACCTCTCCCATCTTCATCATGCCTTCAAGAACCTCCCTGTAATGCACACCATCAATTTAAGAAATAATTAATTAAATAATATGCTAAAATAATTAGATAAAGATAAAATAGTTTGGCATTATTGTGGAATTGAACTTTAACAAAGATTTCATTAACAATAAATAAATAAGCCAATCAGGCAATCGTTACCACTTTAGTTAGCTATTTTTTGATTTTTTTTATGAATATGTAGGTTGAATAAATGAAATGCAAAACTATATAATGAAGTTGATACAAACTTTTGTAAGGCTTCAAACTTGAGAGGTATGTCAGCAGCAGATGTTACACCAGGAATTTCTTTAATTATTGATTTCCATGAAGATAATTCATCCTCCAACTTTTGTCCATTTATTTGTGATTCTGATAATTTCAAAACTTCCGACTCTGCCCTCTCTCTGCGACCCTTTTCTTCCAACAATTTCTCCCTCAATAACTCAATGTCCTCATGAGAAGCTTTCCATTTTCTAGCTTCGCGCACTTCGGATTCCTGATGTAAAAACAGAAAACAATAATCAACATTTCTGCTGAGAAAAAAATACTAAAGACGTAATAATGATGGCAAACTGAAATCTTTGACTGAAATCATACATATTCACTAGTAGTGTGCTACAAAACGTACATATAGTGTCTTTACATAATTTCCTAAAAACAATAGAAATTCTGCAAAGATCTTTTTATTATTTTAAGGAAGAAAATAGTATGTCCCACTGATGCATGCATGCATATATAATAATCGATACTGTTAGCTGAAAGAAACAAATAATGATGCAACTTCCATGTCAGCTGACTATAGTAACTTTGAAGCAAATGATAACTGGAAAATCTGGTTTTAATCATTTTCAAAATCAATGATTGCCCTATTGACCCTTTTGTCAACAAGTAACTAAAGTCAAGGATTGGTGTGAAAAAAAAAATGTATTTGAACATTAATAAACTTGAAATGAGGAAAACAAAACATACATAGTTTCTGAGTTCTTCTCTCAAATGCTTCACCAAGATATTGTCATCTGAAGGAAACTCTTGAAATGTTAAAGTAGAAAGTTTTTTCTCTACTTCATTCTTCTCATGCAAACACTGCAAATAAGAGCATAATACAAAATATCATTAGTTGCATTAACCTATAAATGTAGCAAAGAATGAAAGAAACAATTCAAACACATATAAAGAGGATTCATGAATTGGGTTTTCCACAAAGGTAACATATATGCACATGTTGTCTTCCTTTGAGTTATAAGAAAAAAACCTAAGTGTAGATCATTTGATAACAGCAAGAATCAAATTATACATATACTGTTTCCACCAAAATTGTAAAAGCTATATTATTCAACAAAGAATAATTTCAATTCATAATATATAACCTCGTTAAGTTTTGTCTGGAGGTTTTCCAGTTGTTCCTTTAGCAGAACGGCCTCTTGCTCAGAATTGCTAGCTTTGCATTGCATCCTTTCAAGCTATGTAGAAGAAAAGGAGCAATCAAGTCCATATCATATAAAATAAAATAAAATATATATATATATAAATAAAATAAAGTCTAATAGACTACTCACATCCGCACTGATTCTAGACATTGAAAGTTTTGATTCTTGTTTAAGCTGTGTAAGTTCCTTCTGAAGATGAACTTTTTCCCTCTCTATACTTTCAGACACACGGCTCAATTTTCCCTCTAAAAGGCTCGCTTTTTGTTCAGCTGTTGATAGCAAAGATTCTGCATTTTTGCGAAGATCCATTTCTTTTCTAAATTTTACCTGAATAGTGAATGAAAAGTTACTAAACAGATATCCAAACAAAAACTGTGGTAAATAAATAACAACAAAAAATAGCATAATGACTTCAAGAAAAGTGATACAACAACTCGAGCTATTCCTAAACTTTAAAATAATTGAAAAGGAATTAGATTGAAATAGCTATAGTTCATATCAAACCTCAAGTTCACTATGGATATGAATTTGCTTTTTTAATCGTTCCTGTGATTCATTAACTTCTTTCAAAAGTTGGTCTTGCAAAGCCTGTTCACGTCCCTTGAAAGCAGCTAATTCTTGTTCTGCATATAGAAGCTGGTCCCGAAATTTTATTCTTTCAGCTTCTGCAGTAAGTGAAAATTAATATTAAAGCTACAGAAACCGTATTGTGTACATGACATAGATACGATTCAAAATGCATGAAACATATTGGGTTGATTAGAACTAGTGTATTGAACGCAATTAACATGTAGAAAGATATTCATCTTTCAAACCAATTTTATCTTTTTGCCTCTTTAGCTTCATGTATTTTGGATAATCAACATAATAAGGCTCCCAGTGATAAATTGGAATTCTTTGATATTTTAACTTCAAGAAGTGTTATTAACAATTTAACATTATCTTACTCTCACACTTCAACTAGCTAATCAGCCCACCTTTGTAATTTTATAACACATATATTATTACATGAAGATACTCACATCTGTAATATTAGACAGTTTAGTATACTTATGTATATAGTTTATATTAGAAGGTTTATATTGTAAATGTTCCTTTATATATACTCTGCTATTGTAATCACTTTACAAAATACAATTAACCCTAATTACAATCACGTTGTTTATTGTGTAAAACAACTACACACAAAGAACTTGTATAGAAAAAATTAAAATTTTGATGGCTTCTCTTCTAGTAAACTCACAAAGTTTTGCACTTTTGACTCTGCTAGTTTTAGCATCATATATAGGAGGTATGAGTATGACTTTTGAGAGATATATACAAAAAACACTAGCAACCACTAGAAAACCAGAAAGATTGCTGCCTACATTAAAAACATTTATCCATTGAAAATGTTCAATACTGACTCACCCGATTTGCGCAAGTCCTCATCCATTGTCTGAAGTTTAGATTGATAATCCTGTGATAGCTTTTCTGCGCTACTTAAAGCGTCCAAAAAATCTGCTTTGACCTGTAAAGACAATACGCAATTCACCAAAAGATGAAAAGAAAAGGTAATGAAACCAGCAAACAACTATGCTTCATATAAAAGTTTTTGTAACTCACTGGCCACTTCTTAAGGGTCCCCAACTGTTTGTTAAATATATATGACATTGGTAAGTGTATGGCTTCTTTACATGATATATTGTATCCAATCAATGTCCAAAATCTCATAATTTTCGAACTGAGTACTTTAATTTTGATGAAACATTTTCAATTAAAGAACATATTTTCAAAATTTCAATAATAATATATATTTCCTCTCCATACCCAAACTATAAACAATAGTAAAACTTAAACTATATAATATATAATCATCAAAACATAAACAAGTTTCTATCACTAGTTGCATGTCCATGTAATATCAGTAAATAGAAAAACCAATAGATCCGATCCTTGCATTTTAAAGTTCAAAAACAAATTCAACTTCAACATCGGAGTTTCAACTTTATGAACTTTATTGTAAATAAACAATTCAGAACCGATATAGAGTTGGTAACAAGTATGAAGTATCCAAATAATTGTACTATGAAAAATGTACTTGCAGCAGAACGTTTGAAGAACAGAACTAAGTAAGCCCTAGGTTACTAGAGAAAAATCAAAACAAAACAAAACACAAATCCATATCTTCTATGAATTTGTGAAGTATTATGTCCGACACCTAAAATCTCTGGTATTTATGAAACTGGAGGATTATCACATAATCGCATCATAAATACAAATCATGCCATCTCGAACCTTGACTTTACCGGAATAGTAGCGAGAATTACCATTTGGCGGCATTGGTAGGTGCAAAGCATCTGATCGGAATGCTGGTGAGAGGGTTCCGGCTCCGGCAGGTCCTCGAAGATGACGAAACGGCCATCGGAGTTAGGGCTGTCGGTGGCTTCAGGCCTTCGTTTCTTCGGTAGAGGTGTTCTGACAATCATGTTTCAATTTCTTCGATTGAAAGAGGAATCGATTGGAGTTGGGATGTGTGATTAGATGAAGAAGAATGTTAATTTGAAATGAAAGGCGCCATGTTTCTTCTGCTAAAATACCTGATGTGTGCAGACGAACCCAAAGGTTGGTCGGTGTATCGTAAATTTGTTCAGATTGTTATAGTTAATATATTTTGTTTTTATCTAGCTCACTTACATCAAATTTCAGTGGTCTAGTGGTAGAATAGTACTCTGTCACAGTATAGACCCGGGTTCGATTCCCGGAACTAATTTTTTTTTAATGAAGATAATCTACATTTTTTTTGGCTGATTTTGGATTTGTAAAATCGAACTGAGATTTTTAAAAGTGATCAGTATTCATTAATAATGTTGTTAGGGTGATCATTACCCACTTAGAGCATTCACATTAACTTCTCTATCTTCATCTTTATAAATCACTTAAAATAATAATTGTTTCTCTCTCATGTTCAATTAAATAATATTTTTTAATACTCTTACTATTATTTTTTCTCTTTCATCCACTCACAACTACTTTTTTTTATTCAATAAAATATTAATTTTTTTAAATCACTACTTTTTCTCTCTCCTATTCAATTTAACAAATCACTATATTTTCTTTATCCAATTCTCTATACATACAGAATCTATCAATTTCTCTATATCCCTCTACTTACAACCACTTTTAATAAATTTGTATAATACAAAGAATAAACTCATACTAAATTTAAAGAACCTAATGTGAATGCTCTTAGTAGGACAAAAGGATATGATTATTCCCTCCTATTAAAGTATTGCACTAGTAATCTTTAAGAGAAGACTTTAGTGAATATAAACTCTATTGGAAGCCATGATGTATTTCTCATATATTTTCCAAGAAAAGATAACAAACGTTGTGAAAATCAAAATGAAGTTTAAATTATCTATTTGCCTTTGTAAATTCTTAGGACTTAAGATATACTCACATACACAATCATTATTTTTAGTAACCTTTCGTAATCTTTGTTATTTAGGTAATCGTATTCTATTCTGCTCATTTTCTTTAGTTAAAACTAAGTTCTCATCTCCGCGCATTGCGTTGAGAGGTGGTTTCCACGGCATAAAAATTTAAGGAATCAATGCCTACACATTTAAAAAACCAATTCAACAGACGAAAAAGGTTGGACCCAACCTTGAAATGGGTCAACGACAGCTGCATTATCCTAAATATCAAAATGCAAATAAAAAACATATTGAAACACATGTCACTTTGTCGTAAGACCCTAAAGCGTAATCGTTCCTAAAAGCGTAATCGTTCCTAAAAGCGAGTATCACTCAGCCATAAAACCGAGAGGTGAATAGGTTCATCGAGTATAGTATATCCTCATCGATTGTTTTGTTTTGTATTATAGTAAGTGATATATATGAAGTGCACCACATCATTTTAACTTATGAGTAAAACACTTTAATAGGAATTTTAACATTTGATAATGACCTACGTACAGTTAAATTCTTCTTATGGCCAAACAAATGAACAATCAAGCATCTTTTTGTAAGATAGATAATTATACTTTAGAACATTACCAAAGATGATCGACACCAGTTTCTAGATAGCACATCCCTTTTTGATTTATACCTCAGTGGCCCCACAGCTGGAGATAAGGCTCCCGAAGGATCTCCAATAATTCTCAAGATGGCATTGAGAACACATCAAGCCATAATATTTTACTCAAATTTGAGTTTTTTAAAGGTGGAGAAGCCACAATATACATGTTACACGCTTGTTTAGAGGTGGAGGGGGTGCTCTATTAAACTATCTTAAGCTTAGCGCCTTGTAAGCTTAGAGAGTAAAATTTAGTCACTTCAAGCTTACCTTCAATTATCCTAGGTAGTGACGACACTATTTTCAAGTTCCTTAAACCGTTTTTCTTTTTTTCTTAACTAAAAACAAATTATATATTTAAAAACACAATTAAAATAACTTTTATACATTAAATAAATATAATAATACATTAAACGTTACATAATTAAACAAAACCATTTAAAGATATCAAATAAAACTACTTCCCGTCCGACACGAGATAAAAATTAAACAACAGGATCTGGATGATTATTGTGAATAAGTCACGCTTCAACATAATAAAACTATGCCTCATGTCCCATGATTATAAAGTACTCGCTTGTAGCTAACCTCGTGATGTCTATTTCATTCTATCGCACTTTGTGTTTGTTATGAAAGTTGTTACATTTATAAAACTGTGCCCCATGTCCCATGATTCTTAAGTATTCGCTTGTAGCCATCCTCGTGATGTCCATTTCATTCAATTGCATTGTGCGGTGGTCAAGAAAGTTGTTGTGTATACCTGCAATAACCAATGTTTTCCTTCTTAGTTCACGTCAATTCCAGCTTAGCCGGTGAGACGTACGAACATTTTCTTTTGTGCAACATACGACCGAAAGACTTTGCTAACTTGCTCCCAAACACTCTGAGATTGGAATATAGGTTCTACACTTTCTTTAACAATCACCCAAGACTTCGCTAAAGCCACATTTTATTCAGCCTTTAAATCTTTTTGCTAGAGAAGAAATATAATTGTATGGAAATATGATTTTGATGCTTTTTATAGGACAGAAAAATTAATTTTCTTTAAACGATTGCAACAGTCGAAAATGCTACCCAATGGCTGCTTTCTTTCACCCTAAGCTCGAGTGGTAAAACCCGTGAAAGCTACATGCACCACCGGTGGTAGTGTTGCCGACATATCCAATAAATCCAAGTGGGGCTACTCGAAGGTGTTCCTAGTTACCACCACCTGCAACCTATACTTTATTTCTATTCCAGTTTTACTAAATAATACTTCTTTACTCACAACCACTCGCAAATATGACAAGTGGGTTAGCTTTCCCCCAATATTAAGGGGACATGGAATGGAATACACCAGTGGGTTAGTAATTGTCGTACTGTCCAAAAGTAATTGTTATATTAGAGCATTCAGAACTCACGCCACCTTTAACCCCATCTTCAAATTTTAACAAAAATAAGATTTGATCCCATGAGATCCTCAACTATTCTTTCTGGTTTCTAAACTCACCCATAGTGAGTATTCAGGCCACTGGTTGATTGTTAATTTTTTCAGTACCTAATTTCAGTATATATACTAATTTCAGATGTCTTATATATCTTGCTAGCTTGTGTTACAATTTTGTAGATTGATTACCTGGTATTCATTATATATAGTATAGATAATTCCTATATTGAATGTTTGATAGTATCTAAAGTATCCAACATATGTTTTATGTTAGAATTGGAACAGCGAAAATATCCAACATCTGGTTGTTACAAAAAATTTCTAAATATCCATCAATTGTTAAACTGGACTGTTTATAGTTATTATTGTTGATTCGATACGAAGATTATTCCAATAAATCTTAAACTGTGAAATTAAACCGGATCCAAAACGTCAGTAACGTTTTGGTTTGGTTAGGTTTTAAATTTCAATGGTTTAGTTTTGGTTTTTCATCAAAAACCGTTACTAATGGTTTAGTTAACGATTTGACGTGAAAACTGTCAAAACCGGACCATGAGCACCCCTACCTTTCTATACATACATTTTTTAAAAAGGAGAGAAGTACGTGCGAAGGTATATACTAAGCATATGTGTACTAGTTTTCTAGTTAAATTGACATGTAGATGTTACATCGGCAAAACCCATTTAATTAAAGACTCATTTCATTTATGTGTACTGATTTTAACTAAACATTAATTCTTTACATTGAATGGAAATGGTAATATTGAAATTATTAAGAAGTCAAACAAATGTAAATTGTGTTTAACAACGGTTGGGCTTGGCTAAAAATCAATGACACCTCTTCAATGATAATCACGTAATGGTTTTAACACACCAAAATTCATTTTTGACGCTCATATAAGAGGCTCTACTATGCTCAGTCTAAGAAAAAACATATGCCCGTTAGCACTGGTTTTCTTATTCGAAAAAAACGCTCTTATGCTTTACCTAAATGGCATGTACGTATTTATGAAAAGAACAAGCAAGAGCTAAAGATTTAAAAACAGAAATAAACAAGACCTAAAATTATAAAATCCTGTTCAAACCAAGTGAACCAAAACCCGAATTAATATATGAACATGTCTCCTAAAAACCACAAGACCTAAACTGTTGCCCGAAAACTTGATGAACACGTCCCGTAAAAACCACAAGACCCAAATGATCGCCAGAAACCTACCGAAACTCGCACCGGTAAACACCTGGGAAAGCTCACAATTGGATACATCAATAATCTAATGACCTCATCACCTACAAAACAATACCAAAAAGAGCACAATACGATTGACTTGATATACACTTAGATCGTACCAATAATCATATCGAGCCAGCATTGGTAACTCCACATGCTCTAGAACAAAGAAACAATATTCTTACATCGTTTCGATCTAACAAGTGCCCAAAATCAGAATTTTCAAAACTATAAGAATATAAAAAATGAATACGCGTCTAAAGAGTGACATATATAAACATAACCCAATTTACTGAAATTCTTTAATTATTTTATGGACTTCTTACAAGATTATTATAAATCAAGCTTACTTCTAATCACATAATTAGGTTAATTTAACATTCACAGAAAGGTTTATAGCAAATAGATTTATAAGTATTATTATTATTTTTTTTTTTTTGTGATCGTGTGGTACCCAAATTTTGTTCATGGTCGTCTACTCATCAATTGCCAACTCCTCAATCATGCTCATCTGGTTAAGTGGATTGTTAAACATCTGGAACTCACAATACTTGCAACTTGAAGGCATGATAGATCCAATCTCCAATTCATGATGATGATGATGATCAATGTTTGATGTGATCCGATTATTCTTACGCGCGATCACAACCGAATTAATCACATCATCAACGGGGTGAAAAACCGAAAGAACTTCAAATCCTTGAAGATCTTTCGGGTCAACCACCGGGTAAAGAAAAGCTCGAGCACCATGAGCACTCCTCAACATCAAGATCGAGCCCGAAGCCATAAACTTATCCAAATGTTGCACCACTTTAACCTTCTCATCAACATCCATCCCCACAAGTGCAGCCAGAAAGATCACATCATACTCCTTCAATTCATCACTAACATCCAATATATCACTTGTATGAAACACCATCCTTTGTGACAAATCAGGATCGGTTGAAACAAGGCGACACGCCATCGCGTTCGCCAAAGGGTCGACATCATAGTTATGAAAAGTTGTCTCCTTGAGATGATTAGAAGCCAATACAATCGATGTAAGCGGCAACGGACCAGACCCCACGAAGGCTACATGCTTTGGGGGTCTGGTTCGAGTCGAGTAGTGTTGATCAAGGATGTCATATTCAATACGACTAAGCTTGAGGTAGTTTGAATAGTACGGAAAGACATCAAGATGGTCAAGTGGGTTCGGGAAAGTGGCTAAAAGGGTCGAGAAATGGGCCTCTAAATGACCCTCAGCTTCACCACAAAGTCTAACGAGCTTTGACCTGATTTCTTGAATATTATTTGGAAGATCAGAGATTATGATGGAAGATTGTGGGATGCATGTGAGGACCAACTGAGTGAAGAGGGTGTCGACATTTTTGGATGGTTTTAGGGTTTCAAGCCTTGAAATTTTGTCGTAAATCTGGCACACTTTCTGAACCAAAATAGTGTGTTCTTGAAGTGAACCCATGTCGACACTATGAGGCGATGTAGGCGCTTTTAGGGCTAAAAGATTCCTTAATCGGAAGACTAAAAAAGCTAGCTTTGCAAGTCAGAACAAAGAACCAATGGTGTTAATTTGTGTAGTATTGTTGAGGGGATGTGTGCCCTATTTATGGCCACTGAGCCATCTGTTTATTCTTAACTGATAAACAAATTAAAAACCATATTCTTTTCTTTGGTTACCAAGTTTAAATAAAGAGGATTGTAATCAAATATTATATGTTTCTTTCAAAACAAACATAAAGTACTGAATTAATGATGCATTAGTATAATATGTTTAAATCTATCTTTCAATTCTATCAGTACTAGAAATATTGAAGAAACCCGATTACATCAGTGTCGTTATATTTTTATTATTTTCAGTTTCCGTTTGAAAATTTCGATAAGTTTGGGCGAAGTAGTCAAGTAGGGTTTAACAGGACCACATAAAATGATTGGACGAAATGAAAGCAACAAAATGACGTGTTGCTTTTGTTACTTGACCTTATTTAAAACAAGTATACGTAGAAATATGTTTAAATCTTTAAAATGCTGAAATACGAAACAAAAAAAATTATATAAATTGTGTTAAGGATTAGTTTAATATATATCTTTATAAAACATATTAAATAGGATGGTGGTTCATGATAAAACTACTTTTTATCCAAGGACTAAAAACCATACTTAAGTGAATTTCAAACATTTTATATTTTCTTCGTACGTTATTATTTTTTAAAACAGTTTGAACCATTTAATCACAAATTTAAACTTTTTTAAAACGAATATAATGAATCTATTTCAAAAAAATAAAAATTTTCGCCTCATAAGTTGTAATATACTACATATATGTGGTATACTTTCAATATACATAGATATATCAAAACAAAACAAAAAAACACTTACAGGAAATGCGTTAATTAAAAGTACTAAAATACATAAATTATAATAATACTGCATATTTGAAGAAACAGGAAACTAATGTATAATATCAAAAGCTTTCTATTCCTCGTAATGTGAAATCACAATGCTCCCAATATCTGAATTACAAGTGTTTTCTCTCTTCTCTCTGAATTTTCTCTGTCCCTTTTTCTACTTGTCAATTCGGTAT
>WOUH02000002.1:5305757-5320546 GCA_009936405.2 Stevia rebaudiana
TTAATAGGGTTTTTTTTTTTTTTTTTTTTTTTTTTTTTTTAGGATCCGAAACTATTAGCTGCATTGGTTGAAAGTAGAAAACGACAGGCTCCTTATGCTGGTGCATTTCTTGTGAAAGATGAACCGGAGACGACTGGTTCAGATGCAGAGAAAAACATTTATGATCTTAAAGGCAATGAGTTGCTTAACCGTCTCCATGATGTTGGTACACTCGCGCAGGTACTTGTTATGCTGCAAATATTTTTAGTTAGTTAGTTGTGGTAAACTTGTTAACCCTCTATTTATTTTGTATAACGTGTGATTAATTTTTTATCTTATTAAGTAGATTTCAAGTATTCAAGGAGACCAAGTTGTTCTTATCGGTCATAGGCGGCTTCGCATAACAGAGATGGTGAGTTGAAGCATTTTTTTTATGCAAGTCACTTAGTTGTAGAATTGTCTGCATGGGTCGGGTAACGGGTCGAATGTGGCTTGGTTGAAACGGGTCGAATGTGGCTTGGTTGAAACGGGTCGGGTTGTATTGATCATCTCGATAGTCGATACTATCTTGTACAATTAAAAAAAGATCTATAACTAATTAGTGATATAGTGGTGAGTAGAAATCATATATTAACACCAAAATAATCTAAATATTTTCAGAGGTTGAAGTCATAAAACTTAGAACTTTGATGACTTTAATCCTTTTCAAACCAATCTTCTTTTAGTAATTTTTTGACCCGTTCTGAAATAGAGCATAACTGAAAATCAACTAATTGATTAGTAAATAAGTTGAATTTGTCACTTCTAGTTAAATGTATCAAAACACTCTATTAGTCTACTTGAAGATATGTATTTTTACCTCATTTTGATGTTATTTTCTGCATTATATAATTGCATCTTATACAGGTCAGTGAAGATCCCCTTACGGTCAAAGTGGATCATCTCAAGGTATCATCAATCGTATCCTAAATTATTTTGAGATGCAACTTTTATCAATATCACACTGTTTGATGCAACATTGCTTATATGATGATATTTATATATATTACAGGATTCACCATACAACAAGGATGATGATGTGATAAAGGCGACATCATTTGAGGTCATAACAACCCTTAGAGATGTTTTGAAGACAAGTTCTCTTTGGAGGGATCATGTTCAAACATATAATCAGGTTTGCTGCATTTTTTTTTTTTAAAACTGTAATTATCAATAATGAATTTGGCTTATGTGACTCTCGATTCTGTATGAAGTACAATTGCTTGAGATTTATGTTTATTAATTATGGAGCAATCTTGTTCACGATTTTTTGGACTATTAATCAATAAGTTATCTTTTATATCTCCCAGTATAACACATCAATACAATATAATATTGGAGTTATTGCTTTACATAGAGCTTAATTCTGTCATCTTTCATCATATAGTGTTTTTTTTTTTTTCTTTCTTTCTTTTTTAAAATTTTTATTTTTTATTTTTTATTTTTTTTTAAGTAGAGCTATCATAGATGTAATAATGTACAAAAGTCTGTAGAACTATATTAAATAAGAGCTTCATTATTTTTGTTAGTTTTGCATAATTCACAAATTTATTTCTACTTATCTAACTATAAAAAGCTGGCTATGAGATTTGTTGTTTCAGTTGGATGTTTATAGCCTATAGGCATATAATAAATTTCCAAATAAATAAATATTTATTACTGTTACATTTGCATCTGCTTATGGTCAGATAATGAGTATTTAGCTGGAAGGACTGTCATCTTTCCTTCTCCTTTATTTAATACCTTCATTAAGAACAATAAACATACTCGTAAAATAATTTTTCTCTTTTTATTTGCATTTTTGGTAGCATATTGGCGACTTTAATTATCCAAGATTAGCAGACTTTGGTGCTGCAATATCTGGTTCCAACAAATTACAATGCCAGCAAGTGCTTGAAGAGCTAGATGTAAGTCACTTTTAATATTTTAAAAGAATATTTTGTATCTTCCTTAAAAATTTTTAGCTGGTGACTAATAAATAATAATTTGCTATCGTCTCACATTTTTATATTATTTCAATTTAGGTGTACAAACGTTTGAGACTCAGTCTTGAACTATTAAAAAAAGAAATGGAGATACACAGGATTCAGGTAAATCTTGTAGTACATTATTATATGTTTCCTCTAAAAATTTATTTAGTTCTTGATACAATCTTAGTGGTGCTGTTTGATTTTGTTTAGGAATCCATCGCAAAAGCTATTGAAGAGAAAATAAGTACTGAACAACGTCGTTACTTGTTAAATGAGCAGTTGAAGGCTATCAAAAAGGTAACCTTTATAACTGATTGTATTTATTTTACGCAAGCATCATACTCTTTGTTGAATGTTTTATTGAGTTATGAAATTTTGAATCCTTTTATAGTTAACTTTAATGCATGTTATCTTGTTACAGGAATTAGGACTTGAGACTGATGACAAGACAGCACTCACTGGTAACTTGTTTTCATTTTTATGATATGAATCCTACTCTAATAAATGCTTCCAAATAATTCCACATAGCAACACCACAATTTTTTGAATTTTTTATATTTTTATATTTTTATTTTACCTTAAGGGAAAATGCTACATAAATGTAATCAAGTTTGCCAACTGTTCCAATTAAATCACTCAAAGTTTTTTCAAAATCAATTAAATTTGTTATTATCTAATTAAGTATTTATCTTATATATTTAAAAGAGTAAACTGCACTTTTCATCCCTGAGGTTGCAATACTTAACAGTTTCAGTCCACCCGTAACATAAAACCATCCTTAACGTTTCAAGGCTTAACAATTTTTGTCCCTAATGTTTCAAGTCTTAATAGTTTTCGTCCCTAACATTTCAAGTAAAGCTGTTAAGAGTTTTAAAACATTAGGGACGAAAACTGTTAAAGGGTGGACTAAAATTGTTAAGCCTTGCAAACTTCAGGGACAAACATTGCAACTTAGTCGATTTAAAATTTAAATTTTGACTTTTCTTTTATTTGTATAATTACCAACTAAATTTAAGGAATTTATATTTAAAAAGTTTCTAATGAATTATCTTAAAACCATAGACCATATTTTGTAGTCATATAATTGTCAAACTTTTATTAAGTAACATACTAACCTAATATATATACACAATGATTCAGTGACAAAATTTAGCGTTGATTGTGTAACCCCGTGTAATACACGGGTTTGTAACCTAGTACATGTATATTCTAGTTACACTATTACAGTGTATCTATTTATAATATGATAATTTTTCTATTTAATTATGTTATTTTGTATAGATAAATTTAGGGATAGAATTGATCCAAACAAGGAGAAAATACCACCTCATGTTCTGCAAGTTATTGAAGAAGAACTGAAGAAACTGCAACTTTTAGAAGGCAGTTCGAGTGAATTTAATGTTACACGTAACTATCTTGATTGGTTAACTGCCTTACCTTGGGGCAACTATAGGTATGTTAAAATCTTTTATATTTGATCACTTACGTCTTGTACTGATATTATGGAATAAAAAAATCTTTTAGTGTTGATTTGTATATTTATAAGTAAGAAAGCTTGATGTTAAGATTTTTTGTTACCTAACTTCAGTGATGAAAACTTTGATGTTCTACGGGCTCAACAAATTCTTGATGAGGATCATTACGGTTTGACTGATGTTAAAGAACGGATTCTTGAATTTATCGCGATTGGAAAACTCAGAGGAACATCACAAGGTTTGTTTTTTTTTTCCATCTATGTTTTAAATATAACATGTAAGTTGCTTTTTATTCATGATAAAACTTAGATTATAATTGTATATATCTTACATAATTTTATGTATATGAATTGCGAAATAATTGATCTTTAATAAAACAATTTCATATTTGTTGCAGGAAAAATTATTTGCCTTTCTGGTCCTCCTGGAGTGGGTAAAACTAGCATTGGTCGCTCAATTGCACGCGCTTTAAATAGAAAGTTTTATAGGTTTTCAGTTGGTGGATTGTCTGATGTTGCTGAAATCAAGGTCAATTATTTATTTATTTGTTTTTTTAAGCACTATTGTACATCTGACCATTAACAATAGATGGGGCAAGATAAATGGTTTAATGGGTCGGGCTGGGATGACCCACAAACATTTTATTTATTTATTTATTTATGAAAAATAAAATTTGTTAGTATTACAATGATAATCTAGATGTTTGAACATTATAATTAGGAGGCTTTATGCGTTCAAATTTCAAAGAAGGGATAATGCATCTAGATGCCACCCAAGTATTCAATATTTCTTTTTTTAAAAAGCCACTGATTTTACAAACAATTATATAGGCGAGCAAGTATGTATTTTTCTCATTTATCCCAATTCTGGCCATATTTATGCTGGAAATTTGTAAAATGACAAAATTGCCCCTTGTTTTAACAAACAAAAAATGATACATTATATAATAGTTAAAATGTGTAAAATGCCAATTGCAACATTCTAAATCATTTCTAACATGAGTAATATGCATTTCGTTGGAAGGGTATTATTGGCATAATACTTGGGTGGTCTCCATGTAAATTATCCCTTTATTTAAACGACCCGTTTGAAATAAAACACATCCCAAACCGTCTCATTTTCGAAATAAACTGGTCAAAATTTCCACCACTAACTAACAATATTATTTATATATTAACATTTAAAATTATATCAGGGACACCGCCGTACTTACATAGGCGCGATGCCTGGGAAAATGGTTCAGTGTCTGAAAAGTGTGGAAACTGCAAACCCTCTTGTTCTCATTGATGAGATTGACAAGGTATAGTTTAGTTTTAATAAATTCACATTTAATTATCACATCCGAATCAAATTTAATAAAAAAAATCCATTTTTAATTTTGGTTGCAGTTAGGAAGAGGACACGCAGGTGATCCTGCAAGTGCAATGTTGGAGCTGCTTGATCCAGAGCAAAATGCTAATTTTTTAGATCACTATCTTGATGTTCCAATTGACTTGTCAAAGGTTAGTGACGATTTGTTGTTATGAATGATTTTAAATTTTTTTTTATATTTTATTGGTGAGTATTTTAATTATTGTTATTTTTTTGTGGTGCAGGTTTTGTTTGTATGCACCGCAAATGTAGTGGAAACGATACCAGGTCCGCTTTTGGACAGAATGGAAATTATTCCAATTGCTGGTTATATTACTGATGAAAAAATGCATATTGCGAGAGATTATTTAGAAAAAAATACTCGCGATGCATGTGGTGTTAAGCCTCAACAGGTGTTTCTCTCTCTCTTATTGATTTTGGAAAAATGTTAGTTAATTAATCAGAATAATCATCAGTTATGCACACAAGAAATAAGAAATATGGTATCATGTACACGTTGAATCTTGAATTTTTTTTTTTCATTTTTTTTAAGTTTTAGATACACCTTAAAGTGTAAAACCATTGACAGGTTTTACCCTAGTTTGAACAAATATAAGATATAAAATTGTTATTTAAAAGTTATAGGAAAACCAAGTTTTATTTTTGTATTATATTATCCTTAACAAAAAAGGATCCGTTTTACAAACTTGGTTTTATGCAATTTATATAACTTTTAATATGAATTTGTTAAAATAAACTTTGCTTCATAACAATGGTTTGCCAGAAAAGTGATTTATGTTGTCATTTTGAAAGGTTGAAGAATATTATTTTTCAGATATTTTAATTGCAACTATAATAATTATACTTAGGTTATATACTTTGTGTTACAGAAAAACTGGTAATATGTCCTAAAGTTTGCAGTTTTAGTTTGTGATCATGAAAATATTAATTCCTTTTAAAATTTTCAGGTTGAAGTGACAGATTCTGCTCTTCTTTCTTTAATTGAAAATTACTGCAGAGAAGCAGGAGTTCGTAATCTTCAAAAACAAATTGAGAAAATATACCGCAAGGTTTGTTGATTTCATATTTGATTATTATTTTAATATTTAGCTTCGTTTCTTTTATTTTAATTAATGCTGCATTTGCGTGTCTTTTTTATAGATTGCTTTGCAATTAGTTCGTCAAGGAGCACATAATGAACCTTCAGTCTTAGAAAGTGAGTCAACTCAGAAGACAACTGAGTTGTCTCAGGTTGCAACTGAATCAAAAGAGAGTGAACCCGGTTCTGACACTGCAGAAGAAGCTGAAGTTGTTGAAACAAATCAAGCTTCTGATTTAAAGGTAAAACAACTAATAATACTTGTTAATATGAATGATATATTTGTATATATCCAGTATTACATTTTATGTGTTTTTTTGTTACTAATTTATTATTGTTATTAAAAATCATAGTAATAATATAAATAATAAAATAGTAATAAAATAAAAAAATATTCATTTTAAAAAATAAAATAAAATTTAATGTTCCTATCTGAGCCAATGGTCCTTTTTATCTCATCCTCCCCAGACCCTATATTAAAAATCATAGTAATAATAAAAATAATATAATACTTGGTATATATTTGTTTATTTGTATAATTATTAATTTTATATTATTTATTTATTTATTATTCTTCTTATATTACATGGTAATTCCAGGATCCGGAACCAACCGAAAAAGTGTTAGTTGATGAGAAAAACCTTGCAGACTATGTCGGAAAACCGGTTTTCCACGCTGAACGCATGTACGACCAAACACCATTAGGAGTTGTAATGGGCCTCGCTTGGACCGCAATGGGCGGGTCAACTTTATACATAGAGACAACACAAGTTGAACAAGGCGAAGGAAAAGGATCCCTTCATCTAACGGGTCAACTCGGTGATGTCATGAAAGAAAGCGCGCAAATTGCTCACACAGTCGCAAGAGCAATATTGGGTGCAAAAGATCATCAGAACGCGTTTTTTGCAAATTCAAAGGTTCATTTACATGTCCCTGCGGGTGGGACACCTAAAGATGGTCCTAGTGCCGGTTGCACCATGATTACGTCTTTGCTTTCACTGGCTATGAACCGACATGTCATAAAGGACCTAGCCATGACCGGGGAGGTTACCCTAACGGGTCGGGTTCTTCCAATTGGTGGGGTATGTGTTATAACTTTTGTCTTTATAGTTAGTTGATTGTCTCCATAATATTTGTGGAAACGTGTTTTTTTTTTATTAAACTGGATATTAGGGATGAGATTGGTACCGTGCCAAAATTCTTGCAAAAATGGGTACCGGTACCGAATCTTTCGGTACGATACCCGTTTGGTACCGGTACAATACGAATACTCCTTACAAGATACTCAACTTTAGAGGGTACATTACCCGTACTCGTTACCAAAAACAACGACACCGAATTTCTTGAAAAGTGGGTACCAGTATTGACTATAGCAGTACGATACTACAAACGGTACGATATCGTGAATAGTACGGGTACTCAGTACCAAATGCTTATCCCTACGAGCTATAAAAAAGCTAAATTGTGACTTTAATGCAATATGCACATGCGAATTTGGGTTGTCTATCATTTTAAACAAGTCAAATTATAATGAATACCTCTTATTTAATATATTTGAAATTTTTTGCTGTTATAATAATAATTTTCTTTTAAAAATTTTTTTGTGTTGGTGTATAATTTTGTATGTGGATAAATATAGATAGGCTCAGTTTATTACTTTATTTAGCTTTATTCGATGCAAATTGTATAATAATATAATATATTCGAAATCATGTGAATACCTTTTTAACTGTATAATATAAACAATGTTTTTCAAGTTCAACCTGATTTCTTACCCATGAGTAAACCCACTTGACCCGTTCATCTTGCCACCTTTAGTATATACATCTTTAAAGCATATTATATTCATTTTTGTCGGCTTTCTGATTCGTATCATATCGTGTGGTGTGTAATCTAATACAGGTGAAGGAGAAGACAATAGCTGCAAGACGAAGCGGTGTGAAAACAATAATATTTCCGTTAGCTAATAAACGAGACTTTGATGAGCTCGCGCCTAACGTTAAGGAAGGTCTTGATGTCCACTTTGTAGATGACTACAATCAAATCTTTGATTTGGCTTTTGAAAATGAAAAATAAAAGTTACATTTTCATTAATTTTGGCGCCAAAGTTTATAACTCTTTCTGACTGATGAAATAGACAGGTTTATTGTTGATCGTTTTAAATTTGTGAAATCTGATCAGGACAATAGTACTCAACATTTAATTATTGTTTTTTTGGATAAAACGAAACTTGTAACATGCATAATAGCATTCAAATTAGGATGCTAAATACTGTAGTGCCATGAGTTAAAATACAAAAGGTTGTTGATTTTGGTTTATTAGTTGTAATATATCGACTTTATTCATGGATCGAGTCAAAACATGTCATTTACTTCTCCTTTTTGTCCTGTAAACATTTTGTGTTTGTTGTCTTTCTTGTTTTGATTGTGAATACAACCCAATTAACTTATTACCTTTTTGTTTAGGTTCAACAAATATATCTTGTAAGCTTGCAAAATCACATACTTATTGAAAATACGAATTTTCAATGTATAATTTGAGGGAACACAGTAATTTTGTAACTTTAGAGGGATAGATATCCAATTGCCCCTTTTTATTTAATCAAATTATTGTTTAAGATAAAACACTAACACATTAATGTGTTACACAAAACTTAATTATTATGGATTCTTTAATACGTTTGCTGCAAGTTATCAAACAACATAACAGACAAGTGTGCAAATGTGCTTTCAAACTAAGGATGACATTGGTACCGTAGAATTTTAGAAAAGTAGGTAGCGTACCGGTACGGACCAGAACTCTCATTACAAAATAATCAACAAAATTTTGTATTGATATCGTCCCGTACCAGTACCGAATTTGTTGAAAAGTGGTACAGATACCTGTCCTGAATCCATCGGTATGATACCAGTATTTGGTATCAAATGCTCATCCCTATTTTAAATAACTGAAAGTCAAAGTAGTCTCAGTTAGTGTGATCATCTTCATGTGCTCATGTTCTGACTTCTGAACGGCTATGCTTCGTACAAGAAATTTCAAGTTTCACACTATTTGATTAAAGATTAGTTCGACTTTCTAAGAGCTATACATGAAATAGTTCCATATTCCTTTTTTGGTAAAAGTAAATAATTAGATATATATCTTATATTCTTCTCTCTATACATAACAAAGATTTATGTTTTATAACATCACTATAACGAAAATAAGTACATATAAATCGAGTACTGAATCTTCTGAGTTGTAATTTCCCTTTCAAATTGAAATAATTCCATAGAGCACTCCGAATTTAACTTCAAATAAACCTAAAAAACGAGAACAAAGTATGGTGATTGTTGCGCTTTTGCCTGAACCAAATCATGATCAAAATCATGTCTCTTTTATTTGAATTTGTGTGGGTGGGAGCCAAAGCTGCCTTTAGACAGTTAGATTTCAATTTCGAATTTGAACTAAAATCGCGCCATTTCATACCTGATTCACATGTGAAAATTCCGTAATTTACTTTTCTAATCAAAATTTTTAACCCCGCCAAGGGGACCCGCATTGCTTGGGGCTTCGCCCCTAAGAGCAAATGAGATTATCGTATACCTTAAATCATAATAGTCATATAAGCATACAATCTACACCTCCTAACTTGTTTAAATTCTATTATGATTAATTTGATCAATACGTGAATTCAACAACAATAAAATAGCAACAAGGTTTACTTTCCTTACAAGCGAATGTGCTATCTAAGATTTCAGTGTTTTTGTAACTAGAGTTCTTATACGCTCATAGTTAAATAATTTCCCACGTACATCATGATTAATCATTTTATCTCAAAATCAAATAAATCATAATTACATTCAAGGACCAAACAACAATTAAAATTTACACATTTTTTCAAACTAGAACACAACTCTAGTTTACGGTGTTATTTTACTTTAAAAATCAAACTCTTAACACATGATAATCAAAACTCGAATATTTTCATGTCAGGTTCATGCACTTTAGTTATTATAACCCTGTATGTAAACTAAATTTGGATGGTTTTAATGTTTTATTATACCAAATATTAAAATTCTTCATAACTATTTATGGGTTTTCACCCGTATAAAAGTAACAAGAATCAAACTAGGATGGTCTTTAAACTAAGTCAGTCAATCTAAATTAGTTCCTTTAGTTTAAATTATCTTTATAGGAATTACATTATGTTGGTTTGACTTTAGTTGGTCAACACCAAGTACCAAAAACAAAACTAAAAAACAAGTTACAGTTTCCTACACATGAAATTAACTCAAAATCACTAACCGAAATGTACCATGTAGAATTCATCCATTAACTTGCGTCTCAATAGATCATCACCAGATTTGTTTGTAGTTTGGTGTAAAACCGTGCTGATTTGCTCCCTGATTTAACCAAACGGTGACGTGTTAATAACATTGAAAGTTAGAAACTGAACCAAATTTTCAACTATTTGATATAAAACTAGTGTTTGGATTTTCGTTTTGGAGCTTTAATTATCTGATTATTGCTTTTCTTACCAAGATCAATACCAGTAAAACAATCAACTCGATTTCCACTCGATTTCGCTTGTATGTCTCTCGATTTCGTTCAAAATCATCATTGTGCGTGAAATCAAGTGGAATTAAGTGTAAATATGTGAAGATTATACTACCGAGATTGCCTTTGGTAAGAAAAATGGAAGTTGTAAGCATCATTGGTTAAAATGTTAGTACGAATGAGTATCAGATCAATAGGTCAAAGTTTGAATTATTATAATACTATAGCGATTCTTAATTTTTTCACAATAATATCTTTTTGGTCATTTTACCGGTTAATTACTTAAAAAGCTAAAGTTAGTCAACCAATAAAACATCTTGTTATCTATAACCATTACAACTTGAAAAAGCTAAACATCCAAACAATAATCATTTAGAAAAACATAATCAAATACTATTTAAGCAACAGAAGAAACAAATACAGCAAACAAATAAAGACAATTAGTTAGTGACACTTGCCTATGATTCTTAGATTTGATAACTGAAAGAACATCAGTAGATCAGTTTGCAACATCTTCTGCAGACTCATTCAAATTTATTGTCACATTCAACTTCCTTTTCTTTGGTGTAGGGTCCACATTATTATTATTATGGTTATTATCAGTTTGAATTTCTTTTCCTTTTCCTTTTTCAGACATTTTTTCTTTTCCTTTTTCGGATTTTAAACCACCGTTTGAAGCAGAAAAAGGCGGTTCGATGCCACTAAGCCTACAAAATACTTTTTCAACCGTTTCGTTTATTTCTCTCCCTAATCCGTTACCGTCTAAAATCAACTCCCAAACTGATTTAGATGCCTTTTCAAGAACAGGGATTCTGCAGCATTAAATAAAAAAATATATAAAACTTAGTTTCATAAAATAATATATTGAATTTAAACATTATTAAATCTTACTCAAGTTCTTGTCGAAGTGCATCAAAAAGTTCTCTTTTAGTTTGTTTCTCTGCCCCTGGTGTGTTGAGAACCTTACTTTGCTCGACCATTTTTATAGTGGTACTTTTTAATTCTTCCTATTAAAAAAAAAAATCCAAACAAAAAAAGATTAGCTTTATAAATTACATAATAGTGTCACATGTAATCAGTTAATGTATTACACTAGGTCTTTTCTTTCTTGATAATTTGATGCAAGTAACCACTACTTACATGACACATTTAGTTTGCTTATAATAAAAGATATGTTTTTAATTTTTTTCTAAATCAAAGTGAATACTTGCTTAATGTTTTTAGCCTTCCACTTCTTCAATGTGATCTCTTTATTAATTCAATGCAACTATAACTTTTCTCTATGCTCATGACAATTGCTATCTTGAATTCTTGACTGCAAAATCATTTTTTTTTCAGATTATAAAATAAAAAATTTGACTTAATTGCGAAGGAGAGAGTAGTAGGTAATACAGGATTCTATTTGGATACCAAAAATTAAAGTGAAGATTAAGCTCATGTATTTTTATTTTTTCTTTCTTTTTTCAGAAAATAGGATGTAACAGAGAATGACTTTAATACTAAATCAAACCCTATGAATCTTGTAGCTAAACATAAAGAGAAAATGAAAATCAAAGATCAAGTTAAAGACAACGGTAGACAATTTAAGGGAATTGTTCTAAATAACAGTTTTTCATACAAAGCAACCTCTGGTACATTCTTCAAATCTTAAACCTAACCTTGAAAGAAAATGTCAAATCAAAGATCACATTCAAGATAATCGAGCATAATTCAAGGAAAATGTTTCACATAACATTCTTTCAGTTATTCATATGCAATAATCTATGGTAAGCGTCTTCAAATCTTAAAGATAACTTTGACGAGAAATGGAAAATTAAAGATGAAGTTCATTCAAGTTCAAATCAAGCATAATTTGAGGGAAATGTTTCAAAAACATTCTTTCACAGTTTCAGTGTTTCATATGAAGTAATCTATGGTACATTCTTTCCTTACAAAAAAAGTTACAGATAAGAAATTCTTTTTCAATCAAGTTTTAATGTTTCAAAACCATTGTTACAGATAAAACTAGTACAATTGAATATCATCATATAACATACATACAAACAGATCACGAAACACTAATATAGGAGTTAAGGAACATGAAAACCTACATTGGCTTTCAGCTGATTGATGATTTTCAATCTCAAGGTGTCAATTGTTCCGTCGTTCATCAACGACTCCAATACATCTTCCGGAGTTATCACTGAAGATGATGATTCCATTCTAAATCCCTGCAAATTTCAAGTCAGCAGTTATTGAAATAAAAAGAAAATTCAGAACCCGCGCACCGCTTTACTTAAAAAGGAAACTAGGGTTTAAGTGAAATTGAGATCGAAGAAGGTGAGAGGCCTACAGATTTGGAAGGATAACGATGAAATTGTGCAACGTAAGGATTTTGGTACGGAGTATTTGTGGTTTGCTTGATTCTTGATCATCCGAAACGATGAATGAATTTGTTCTTCCTTCTAGCGACTTCCGTCTCCCACCCAGAAATAAATTGAAAAATGCAAAACACAAACAGGGGATCGAAAGGAAAAAACAAAACTCAATCCCCACTCGAATGCCCGAAAATTCGGGTCGGGTTTAAGGTGTGTATTCTTTTTTTTTTTTTTTTTAACAGCAACGACACAGACTGCTTCGAGGCCTCCCCTCGCTAGCAGGTGTATCACCTTAGCCCTGATCGGGCGACGTACCCGTTACCGGGAGCCGCATGTGCCATTGTATTCATGTGGTGGTAAATTCGTCCTGCCTCAGTTAGAAACCCAACTTCCACCCCATATCCCTTGAGCCGCTCCAAGGCGGATTTGAACCCTGGTCATATTTGAGTGAGGTCCAAGCCCTAACCACTGGGCTATACTCGTGGGATAAGGTGTGTATTCATGTATGAGATTATTATTATTATCAGACAAATTTGAATTTGCAATGTATATAAAGTAACAAAATAATCAAAGAGGAGCGTGAACTTATCACTTATTTCACTATCTATCGGCTACCGGTCATCGTATTGCCACCACTAGGCCGACACCCTATTGACGCACAATTGTTGACTATATGTGACAACAAGTTGTAGCAGTACGTGGGCAATGACGAGTTGTTGCGGTCAGTGGAGGCTGATATGCATTAAATTGTAAATTTAAGTGATGACATTTTTTATCGAATTCGTATAATTTATAAGGATTGATGTTAGTTTCTTTGTATGTGATAATTATATAGGAATTTATGATGATTAGAAGAAAAGAAGAAGATTATGGAAGTCAAGGTAGAGATGAGATGAAGTCAAAGATATTATAAGACGGCATAAGCCCCGTATGGATGACCTCGTGAATACGAGGTTGATCACCACTATATGAATACCTGAACGTATAGTATGTCGACCAACGTGGAACTTCACTTTTCACCCATTTAAAGGCTCTTGACAACAAAAAATTGATACATTTATGAAACATGTGACTTTGAGGAATGACAAATTTTAAGCATACCAGGAGCATTGTTGAAGACCTCGTGAAGTTAGTTATAGATTGAAGTCTTGTTTAACGTTTAAATGCGTTAACAGCTCAGTTTGCATAGCGTCTTATGTATGTCTTCACTCTTTAGAACATGTTTACTACTAATTTGATTATTTTAATCACCTCGAGTGGCTAGTACCAAAGAACTAATTGTCAACCTCTTTCAGATATGAATCTATCTGATTCAGACGGGAAGAACTTATATCAGTATCTCAATTTCAATTCAAACATGAGTATTCACACTCCATGCAGGGGCGTAGCTACATTATAACCAAGGGGGGCAGCCACCCTCCTTGAACAAAAAAAATCCAGTGATACGCATATGCTAAAATCCCGACCGTCCCCCATAAAATTTTGTGATCGTCCCCATTCCGTCCCCAATCCAATCTTAATTTATAGTTTAGTTATAAAAACAAAGTCGAAAAATGTTATTTAATAATATAAACCCCGTTTAAAATAGCATTAAGTCCTTTATTAATTTTTTATAAGCTAACCAAACACACAATTAACATATATATTAAACCGGTATAACAACTGTCCGTTTTTCGGCAGTTGACCGGCCACTTTTCGGCCTTTGACCATCTAAAAACCCGTCGGTACCTAATCATAATCCAATATTTTTATCAAGATTATAATTTCATTATATTCATATTTGGATTTACGTTCATTTGAGTATAATCAGAATTTCAGTTTGAGCTACGGTTTGAAAGTTACGCGAAAAACTGTATAACGTTCTAGAGGCTCAAAATCCCTACATATCCTTTGAAGATGAAACCAATGGGGTTAGATGCGGAACGGAAAATAATGAACGTAGGCGAAAACCGCGCTCAAAACGGTATCCTAACGAAGCGGG
>WOUH02000002.1:5320646-5336938 GCA_009936405.2 Stevia rebaudiana
GACTGTTGATACGCCCGACTGTTGATATGCCTTCCTCATCAAAGAATTCCAACTGTTGATATGTCCTCTTCATCAATATATGTCCTCTTCATCAATATATTCCAACTGATGAGATGCTCTCCTCATCAATGGATCCGATTCGAATTAACTATAAATAGTCAATTCACAGGGAGAGAAAGGGACAGACTGACAGAATTCCCAGAAAAGAGAAAAACACTTGTAATTCTGAGATTGATTGTATTGTGATTTCATATTACGTGAAATAGAAAGCTTTGATTATATATACATCAGTTTTCTGTTTCTTCAATCATCATATCTTATATTATTGATTTCTTGAATTCTTGATTAACTGAACTGAAAATACTAAAGATAATAACCAAATGCATTAAATATGTATGTGACATACATTCATTTATGATGAACTAGCACCATTTCAAGTCATTCATAATTAGTCGTTGTCAAAACCAAAGAGATTAATTAAATTTTAAAGCAATGCTTTCCTAACATGATATATCCCTATTGGTCGACCTTTGTAAAATCAACTCCTTATCTAAAAGACTTGAACCGAAAAGAAAGGTTTAAAAATGTGCAAGATTCGGCAAGGAAAGACGTCGAACGAGCATTCAACATTTTGAAAGCTAAGTGGGCCATAATCATACAATCGATAAAAAAGAGAAGCTCAAGGATATGATGTACCGTGCATTATAATGCACTATATGATTAAAGATGACGAAAATGTCATCTTACCGGTTCAAAGTGTGGATCTTCCAATCAATCACGTTGTTCCTGGTAACATCATCTCAAAATGATGGGATGAAAGAACACATTTTTGGATAAAAATTGATCTTATAGAGCACATTGCAACACACTTGGACGTCCTGGTGACGAAGAAAGAGGACAAGTAGTTTAGTTTTGTTTAATACTTGTAATATAATTTTTTAGCTAGTATGTATTTTTTCACTATTAATTTATATTTGATTGCATTTTTCGTTTTGTTTAATGAAATCTGGCTCAAGTTATTTTAATTTAAAGTTTAGGGTTAAGATGATTTTATTTCAACATGAGAGGATTAAAATAGTTGAGAGGGGGTTAGAAGAGTTTAGAAAGGGAAAAACAATACGAGTTCATATGACTACTTAAAATGATAAGGTTGAAAGAGTTGGAAGGGTTTAACACCCTTCACCGTTCAAAGTAGCTTTCTTATTATTATCTTCATAGTTAACTAAAACCACATAACCTATAAATTTACATCATATATAACAAAATCTCTCACACCAGGGTTCAAATATCCATCTTAATTTGAATTATTTAATACATAATTTTATTTATAATTCTTTTATATCTTCCATACACAACCACTCACCATAAAAATATAGGATTACCCTCAACGAGGGATGAATGTTGTTTTCCCTTAAAATATGGTTGGTGGAGATGAAGATGGAGAAGTGATTGTACAATTTCACGTTTTATTACATTTTTCTCATAATTTAAAGACTATGATTGATATAGAAAAGCTAATTTGAATACTTTTATGAGGGGAGAGGGCGTCCGCGGGATGTGGTCACAGGTAGGTGTGGCTACGCGTGTACACTGTTGCCACCTTCTCGGGTATCATACGCGAGGTTCAAGCTTAGGTAGTAGTACCCGTAGCCTTTCCGACTGTTTGAGCCATTAATTCCAAAAAAAAACTAACCGCTGCTTAGTTAAACTTAAAAATAAAAATATTTTTTTGCACATGTAAACACCATTATTCCTATACCACACCAAGAAAAAACAACATTTTTTACTCTCTCCTCAAACTCTTCTCTAAAAATTGATTCAAAGACGGTGGGCGAATGATGAGATGGTGACTTTGGGTCGTTTGTTGCTCATGGACAAACCAAATTGTGAAGCATCCATCCAAACAAGATGTTCGCACCACTCAACAAATTACAATATATTTAAACCGCAACGTTTGAGTGTCTCACAGATTTCACTGTTCAAAATTTACTTCTTTTGATGCATATTGTACAACCCACTATGCATGACATATAGATTCATCTTTCTTTCTCTCTCTCATGCAAATCCAACTTTGAATCCATGGGCGGTGATTTGAGGTGGTAGGCGGTGGCGGAGATGATGGCGGGTATGTGTGGCCGCCTCTCTCCCCTTCGTCTTTTGTCGCATGTGTCGGACATTGGTTGTCTTGATTGGTTGATCTATGTACCGGCGATGGTGGCTGGTCTTTTTAGTCGTCTTTCCCCTCATCTTCCGTCGCCATTTTTGGACGTTGTTGGGGGCGATTGGCGATCTATGTCTTAGGCGGTGGTAGGCGACGGCAATGGTAGCTGCCTACTTTCTGATGACCGGTTGTCTAGGTTTCTGGTTGGTGACGGATGTCTATTGTAACCTTAACCTGTGGGTTTTTGGTTTTTCATATCAGTAATTACAACGGTATGGCTGTTGTTTTCCGATGAGGTGTATTTTGATTTTTTCTGACCGTTAAATATCTTTCTGGTCGGTTATTCTGGAAATTGGTTTATTTATTTTGTGACAAGCTTTTAAAGCCTATGATGATCAGATTCTCTTTACATATCTGAGCATCTGTTTTTTTTATGATATCATCTCCAATAAGGTCGAGTCTGAGGTCCGGTGACCTTTATTAGTGAAAAAAAGTTCTTTTTTTTCCTTCAATCAAATTAAATAGAAAAAAAAACTTGATATTGAAATCACTTGAGAACTACCTCTTAAAATGATACTTCATAAGATCTGGTCTACTTTGACTTTTTGATTTCTGGGTTGTTCTTGCTATATTACAAGGTCATCCTTTAAAGTTGGTGTGAATTAAATATGCATGTGCTAGATCGTCTAAGAGTGTTGGTTGTATGACTGATGGTAGGTTCCTTTGATTACCTGATGCTAACATATTAAGCAACTTTCAAAAGGCTCCTTTTCTACAAATTATACTACTAAAAATGTCAAGATTAGAGTTTTGAAGGTCTCGGGTTAGGGCTGTTAAGTGATGGAAGGTTTAATAATGAGACTTTGAGATTGATAAAAACATGTAATAATGATGTTTAATTCTTTAAAATTTTGAAATTATAGAGGTTTATAATAATATTAGTAATAATAATAATACCATGTTGACTAACATCCAAGATAACATTTTTTAAATTAACTTATTCTTTTGTAATCCTATAAAATTAATTCTAAAATTTGGTGTCCTATATACATTAAAAGTACCAATGATCTTTCGCTCAAAGGGAGATGCAGGCTTAGGTTGAATTTCCTTGGAGGTCTTAAGTTTGAATCTTTGGTGGCGTACTACCCAAGATAAATCTCTGAGTTGCAGGGATTGGAATTTAAACTCGGGCACGACTTAATATAACATGGAGTATAAACTTACATGTTGTGTATGCCAATAAAGATTAAATAATTAACATTAGTATATCAGACCCGTGTAACCCGTCGCAGCGCACGGGTCCTATTTCTAGTGAGATAAAAAAAATGCATGATTTATTAGCAGAACATTGCTGCATGGAGGCATCTACAAAACCTTTTTTGCAAATCGCGAAGTCGGATGGAATCATACTGAAAATCTTGAGCATGTTTTCAAGGATCATCCGGATATTTAAGAATGTAGTGACATTATTTTTTGAAATTTCAAAGTGTGACATGTTTTCAAGGATCATCCGGAGTTCGTAGTATAATTTTCTTACTTCATGCAGTTGCATTAGTCTTAATTTCGCTCTTTATCTTTTACTTGTAGTTTGAAGTTTCTTTATTGAAGTTTATATAATGTTTTTATTATATGTATTTTGTTTTCTTTTTAAGTCTTATTTTAATTGTATAAAATGTTTTTAACTAAGAAAGGAAAGAAAAAGTAAGGCAAGCTGCTTGAGGGTACTCGAAAGAAATAAGATCAAGTTAAGGGTACTTGAAATGAATAACATCACCACCTAGAAACTTAATGATACTTGAGTGTTGGCAAAATCCGATTAATTAGACTGAATATATTATATAGTTGATAGGAGTGCCCAAACCAAACGAACCATCCATTCTAGTTCAAAGTCTCTCTTTAAATTAATTTAAGTAACAAATAAATGTTTGAACAATAGTGTGTCAAAAATACATAGGATTGCAAAAAATAAACAATAACTTTCTATGATCATTAAGAAAACCATATATAATTTGGTCAATGTTTATCAAGCATATGAAATTAAAAATATTATATATTTTTTTTAACAGTAAATAGTTAGTAGTTAGTATCATCAAGTTAGTATTAATTCCAGCTCTTACCTAGATTTGAATCCAGGACATGTAAGATGAGCTTTGCTTTCCAGCACGCTCTTAACCATTAGACAAAAAATATTATATAATTGTATTAATAAAAATATTATTTTTT
Organism: Stevia rebaudiana; assembly: GCA_009936405.2. NCBI lineage: Eukaryota > Viridiplantae > Streptophyta > Magnoliopsida > Asterales > Asteraceae > Stevia > Stevia rebaudiana. Next base: position 5,325,031 of record WOUH02000002.1, read on the forward strand.
ATAATCATTGGAGTACTAACTTTCAAGTACAAAATATGGTGGTTGGTGGAGAGGTGAACACTTGTCCTTTGTACTAGGCTGCCTTAACCATTATTTACTAGCCCTTGAAGTGAGCACTATTTCAACCAAATTTAACCCTCCTCCTACTTTAAGGAACCCATGGCTTTACAGAAATTACTATTCCTGTGAAGAGGACCGTAATCACTCTTGACTATTAGTAAACCTCCAACACCATTAAACACCTATAAATACAACCATCTATTTATTTCTTCTAGTAATATGCTAGAGTCACGGGGATATTTGTGAGACTCCATGATAGTGAGAGCTTTGAGGGTGTGCGATAGGTGTGACACACATAACCTTGTATTTTTTGCCCAAAATTTTGAACTTTATATATCATCATCATCATCATCATCGTACTCACTATATAGGATCTGAGAAGGGTAAAATGAATACAAGCCTTACATCTACCCCGTAGGAATAGAGAGGCTACTCCGAAAGAGACCCCCGACTCATGATGCCTGATTAAACATCAACCCAACGCTTTTAACGCTATTTTCACAAAAATAAGTAAAATAATGTTAAAACTAATGCAATTTTATTTTTGCCCTCAAGGGTCCACACATATATACATTTTATGTGCCTACCGCAAACGGGGTGTTTGAACTTTATATATCCAATGTATTTATTTTTGTAATGAAAACATATATATAACTTGCAATCAAAATTTTTTTAATATCCATTTAACCTAATATATTATTAAAGTTCTAACCCAATTACAAATTTCATATAGGCTAATAAACTCATAACTCACTGGAATGTCAACCCAGTCGCAAAAAGATAATTTTTTGTATATATAGGATCTCATTTTTATTACTCTCCATGATTATCATATATATAGAATGCATGGTCTGGAGGAATGTTTAGCCATCTCAGTCATAAACTAAACAAAATCAGCTATATTAGGTATTGCGTTGGGTTGTGTATTAACGAGTTGGATTAAACCAATCATGAATTAAGGACTCTCATGAGCCATTAGGTAGTGGACTTTGGTTTACGAAGCTTATCCTCGATTGAATTAACGGTTTGAATTTGGTTATGCATCTTCAATTCGAATCACGTTACAATATGAGGGATATATGACTAACAATAGTTAACACCGTATGTAAACGTTAAAAGATTTCGAAACAATTTCAAACATCTTATGACTTAAAAAACTTAAAAACAAACAAACCTACCCAATAAGATTCCACTATCACAGTGGGGTAGGGACTTGAAAAACTTACATTGGATGTAAATAATTTGATTTCCAACACAAAAGGTGAAATAGAAATAAGAACATTTTTCTCACGTTAGGATACAAATGTGCTAGAATGTTGTCCCACATCAACTTTTTTATAAATCAATATTACAATATTATCGTGTTATTTTTATACCATGTGTGATCAATTATCTAAATTAAATTTTTTTAGCAGCTAATTGCGTGGCCACCCGGTCTTATCATGACAAATAGATCAGCCTTTCACCCAGCGAATCGCTGAAAGCGTGACGACCCCGCCCCACCAATCAAGAAGGAAACCCACTTTGTTGAACCCCTAACTCACCCAACAATCTTTTTTATACTCTAATTAAGACTCCAAGCTAAGACGTCCAATTTGAAAAAGTACCCAGATACTATTTAGACAAATTCACTTGCTAATCATTTAAATTAATTAATAATTTGTCTTTAACAATTATATCATCATATAGATAAGATACCATGAAATTTGATGTTTTAGTACTCTTGCTGAGTTGCTCTAATAAGAATATACAATTTTCTTATTTAAATAGTCTCAAATTTCGGAAAACATTTTTAATCCAAACTTATATTATAAAATACACAGTACCAAACCATAAAACTTATAATTTAATGGAATTATTATTACATTATCACCAAGACAACTCACACAATATTCAATGTTTTGTCATCTTCTTCCTGCTACCAAAAATAATAGTATTTATTTATCACTACAAAAGAATAAGACATTCGTATTCTATCGAAATCTATTTTACAGATCATATTAACTAAACTAGACTAGATAATATGTATATTCATAATTCCTAAATTATATATTGTTTTAAAAATTCGAAAAAGATAATTTTGAAGATCACAAATCTTTTATAAAAAAAGTTAACTTTTTCTTTAACAATCTCCAACAAGCCAGAACCACCTAGGTACCCCCACCCCACCCCACCCCACCCCCGTTTCATTTTTTTAGATTAACCATAGGGCAAACACAAAGACAAGAGTCAATCAAAAACCAAACAACCCCACAAACTCCAACTCCTCTAGCTGTTTTTCTCTCTCTAGACCCCCTTTTGTTTATTCTTTCTTTCTCTCTCTAACCACCCACTTCATCGCCGGAGACTGGTGGTGGAGTGGTGGCGGAGATGTTTCAGGTTTCTTGAACCCACCACCCAACAAAAAGATAATCTTTCTCTTAAAAAAGAAATCAAAAGTACAACATAAAGAGCACATGGAACCAGCAGATTTGCAGAGCAATAATAAACACACCACCACCAATACAACCTCCACCACCAGTCCTCACCACCAACAACGCCACCACAACCACCATCTTCACCACCAACCCATGGTGGTCCCATTTGATGGTCGATCTGTAACCCCATTCATGGGCTCCATATCCATACAACCTTCTGGCCCATCTAGTACCCCATCTTCTACTAGTTCTTCTCTTTCTTCTCCGACCAACCACCTCTCGCCGCCGGTGGACCCATCTCTCGCAATCGCTACTAGATCCGAAGATCTTGTTAAAGAAACTCCGGCGCCGGTGACGGCTGTTGCTCCCAAGAGGTCGACGAAGGACCGGCATACGAAAGTCGACGGACGTGGTCGGAGAATTCGAATGCCGGCGACGTGTGCTGCTAGAGTGTTTCAGTTGACGAGAGAATTGGGTCATAAGTCCGACGGAGAAACAATTGAGTGGCTGTTGCAGCAGGCGGAGCCGGCAATCATTGCTGCCACCGGTACCGGAACTATCCCGGCGAACTTCTCGACGTTGAACGTTTCGCTTCGGAGCTCCGGATCCACTCTGTCGGCTCCGGCGTCGAAGTCGGTGCCACATCAGTTTCATGGCGCGTTGGCACTCGCACACCACCCGTTTGAAGAAGGGTTTTCTCAGATGTTAGGGTTTCATCATCATCAACAACAACAACAACATCAGCATCAACATCATCAAAACCCTAATATTTTAACCGCCGATCAAATCGCAGACGCGATTTCCACCGGCGGTGGCGATTCTACCGAGAATTACATGAGAAAAAGATACCGAGAAGATTTGTTCAAAGACGAAAATAAACAAAACCCAGGTGAAACAACACCATCTGATAAACATTTCAAATCCTCCATGGAAATGCAGAAGCAACAAGAAGCTGGTTCTTCTTCCGGTAACAATATTTTCCGGCATCATGCTAACATGATGCCAACAACCGCCATGTGGGCGGTTGCACCAGCACCAACAACCGCCACCGGCAACACTTTGTGGATGCTACCGGTTTCCACCACCGGCGGTAGCAGTAGCAGCAGTCAACACTCCGCACCGGAGTCTCAACACCACCAGCAGATGTGGCCGTTTCCGGCAGCTCAAGGCGGAAACACACTGCAAGCGCCACTACATTTTCTACCAAGAATCAACATCCCGTCGGCGGCGAATCTCGAATTCCAACAGAATTCAAGAACATCAAACTCGTTACAACTCGGATCCATGTTAATGCAACAACAGCAGCAACAACAACAACCGTCGCAACATTTGGGATTGGGGATGAACGAGGGTAATTTAGGAATGTTAGCAGCTCTAAATGCTTATTCCCGAGGTGGTCTGAACATGAATTCCGACCAAAATCATCCTGTAGATCATCATCAACATGCGCAGCAACAACATCATTCACAGACAACTGACAGTGGCGATGAAGACCAGAACGATTCCACTTGAGAGGTTAATTAAGTTCATTGAATCAGTTATTTCTAAAATTAGCAAAACAAAATCTTAATCAAAGTTTCCATTTTCTTTCCGCAATTTCCACCTGCATTACATGGATTTAAATGCGGTTCATTTGATTTATGCAGATTTTGAGGTTGAGAGATTGAACTTCACAAGATGAACCAAGAATGAGATCAATAAATTGAAGAGGTATATGGTTTGGTTATCATCTTGTTTTTATTATTATTTAGTTACGTTTTTTTTTTTTTTTTTTTTGGAAATTTATGTTTTGATTGTTGTGAATGTAATTTGGTAGGTTTGATCGAAAGGGATAGTAGGGGATCCAAGAGAGATTGATTGTATAGAAGGATATATTGATTTGTGCTTAATATTTTATAATTTATAAGTTTGGTTTGTTAATTCCAATCAAGGTGAGAAAAAAAAAAGTTAGAAATATGATTTATATTAAGCTTTTAATTATTAAAATTTCTATTAGCAAATGAAAATCTTCCATTATTTATAGCAATGTACAAATTCTTTTGCATACTTTACAACTCAATGTTGTTATCTTTCGGATTTTTAATTTATTTATTATTTGAACGACAAAGGATTTTATTCATAAAACAAACTATCAAGATGATAGACCATACATCAAAACAACACGAAACAAAACTGTGCATACACGAAAAAAACCGCCTAACAAGAAGACTCGAGTCGCAATAAGACGTTTAATTAATAAAAAAATACAACTTCTGGATTTTTAATAACAAGCAATTATAATTCTTCTCGAATTAATAAAATTTAGAAACAAAAAGGTTGCAATAATTTGATCTCGTATTGTTAAAGTAGACCTGTATCTTTTATATATTATTATTGTTAGTTGTCATATCTTGACTTTCAATTTCAAAAGTCATTTATACAAAATAGAAGATTAGAAAACTTATAAATGTAATTTATATTGTAGCATTACACACGCCATTTAAATTTAAAACAATATTTTCGGTCAAGTATATTATATATCCGATAAACCGAATAAGCTTTAATCATACTTTATTTTATTAAATATTTAATGAAAAAACACACCTATAATTGTAAATTTGTAACATTTACAGGAAAGAAAAAAAATGCTTACGTGGATTATCTCGCTCCACTCAGTGACAGCGTTAAGAAGAAAAGATAGGGCCAAAACTGTATTTACCTTGCCTCCTCATATTGGAGGATTAAACACAACATGATGATAGATTCCTACTTTTTTAAAGAATTTATTATATTTTACTCTTTTATATATAAAAATTTAGTCAAACATCTAATTATACATTAATAAATGTATCTTCTTTTATATATGCAATTTTTGTTGTTTTCTTAATTAATTTGTAGTTGGGAGGTATTATTTATCATTTTTATGATTATTTACAGGGTATAAATAGATTATAACAAAAATAATAATATCAGATAACTACGTATATACATGTCGTCGACATCTATGTATACACGTATATGAGCATATCAATTCATGATCTATCTTAAATGACAAGTCGAAATGTCTTTTCTTTATTTGTTAGTGGGGTTTTAATTTTTGGAAAATGATTAAGTAAAAATTATTAAGAATGTTCATATATAGTTTGTTTTGAACATGGGTAGACAATTTCATATTTACATTTCATGTTACGCAAACATACGGAAATATGCACATTAGAAGATAAGTGAGTTTCGAAAGATGTTTACACAATTATAGCCATTGTTTGTATAATGGGTAGGGGTGTGCATGAAACCAAAAAAACCGAACCGAAACCGAAACATGAAATGAGTCTCCCTTTATAAATAGGAGAATCTTATATTTACTCTTCATCAAATAAAATTTTGACTTTTTTATTTGTCTAAGAGTTTATTTAGTCGTAAAATCATTTCAAACCCAACCCAAGTACAAAAACAGAAGAAACCAAAACCCAAACCAAAAACCGAAAACCCAAAACCGAAATAACCGAACCCAAACGGGTTTAAAAGTACAAAAACCGAAATTTCGGGTTTGGGTTTGGGTTTAGCCAAAAACCGACCCAAACCGACCCATACACACCCCTATTAATGGGTGCTATTTTTCATTCAGATGAATGTTGATTGTGAGTGTATTATGTCTTACATGATAATGATAGTGGTAGAGATACCTGATGATCGTGTATAACTGTTGTTATTACTATAAACATTTCCTACGTAAAACTATTCAAATGCCACCAAACGTGTCACGTTAGTTGTAATGTGTTATGTTGTTAAAAAACGTCATGTCGTATGTGTACAGATCATTTAAATACACTAATTTTTATCTCACTTATATTAATTTTCATACACTCTTCTAAAAATATATAAAATAATATATAGCATTATATAAACACACACATAGTTCATTAGGTGAGTGGAGAGGACTCACCTGTCACAACCCTTCATTTGTAACACTTTTAAAATTCGAAGGGCGTTTGTTTCATGATGAAGCCTTCAACGCTTCATGTTTGCCATCTTGGCGCTTCATTCCATCTAATGACAACGATGGAGATGCTCTAACAAAAGATGTAAATTTTATTTTTTATAAAATACAAATTTAAATAATTTACAAGAGTCATATGTGGTGGTCAATTATATTCGAATATGTGTTATTTACATTTTTTGTTTGCAAAACTATGGATGTTCCCCAAATCCTCTTCAAGGATTAACCCATGTTTGTTGTTAAAGAAACCCCACCTGGTCCTCAATATCTTGCTAAAATCAAGGGAATTTTGTGTGATTTATTGATTGATTTCAAAATCATGTGAAAAGTTAACAAAATCCATGAAAACCTACCCAAAAGTGGGATATTAGATAGGTTCATGAGTGGAAAGTGAGGTGGAATAATAATATAGTTTTCATCAATATGCCCTTCCGTGTTATTTTGCCCTCAATGGTCCCTCAACTTTTAAATAATATCATTAATATTTATAAGTATTATTAAATCCATTTCAATATGTTATCCATATCATTTACTATTTTTTTTTTAACAACAAATAGCGTGGCCACCCGGCTTCACTTTAGCAAACAGATCAACCTTTCATCCAGTCAACATATGTGGTTTTTCCTTTTATATTGTTTCAGTCTTATTTCATGTTGTTTTCAATTGTAAAGTAGGTACCAGGTAATCGTAACCGTCAACTCACTAGATCAATGACCTAAAAGTCTTCCTATCATTCTCACCAAAAAATCTGTTATAACCATCTCCATCAACTATATGTGACAATATTCTTTGTCAAAGTGAATATAGATAAATGTGGTAAATTTACAAACAAAATAACAAATGTCGTGTACAAAAAGATATTTCAGATTTTTGTGCCTTCTAAAATTTTTACTGTTGTATGTAATAAAAGAATTTTAGTTATGTGAGTTTTGTTCACATGATCGTATAAATTTTCTAAACAATATGAAATTGTTTTTTTTTTTTATTATATAACATTGTGTATATGCAACTAGCAAGACTTCATGAGTATTATGGGGCTATGAAAAACGGAGAAAACTATAAAAAAAAGTAAAGACAACGAACATAATGTTTTAGTTGACAAGGATAACATTGTTTAAGAAGTATTCCTGATTCTAGCATCTAATAAACCAATGGTGAGTGAAAGACTCAAATATGTACAATTTAAAGATTACAAAAGATATTATGCCTTTGCCATCGGATTGCATAAGATTCTATCGCAAATTCTCAATTGTCTATCCTCCAACTTATGAAAGGTCTAAAGGTTTGTTACAATCCAGTCTCACATATAAAGCCAAATCTTGATGCTAAAACATGTAAAACTTATTCATATCGAATCTAAGTTATTTCACATCGAATCTTGGTATAACACAATTAAAATAGAGACGTTAGAGCTTCAGTGAATCTTTCAAGAGGGAAATCAATAAAATTTATATGAATTACGTGTGTATAGAATTGGAAATAGTATGCTTACCTCTTTACTTTATATGGCTCTCTTGTAACATGCCGGTAATGGTCATGTACTACTAGTTTTTATCGGTACAAAGAGGTTTTCCACGTAAAATACCCTTCTAAAACAATATTGATGTGTACTACCATGATCGCATGACATATCATGTTTGTCATTGTTGCAAAATTAGTTGAAGATTTGATTTTCAATTAACTTTAGATACAAATGATTATATGTTCTCTGTTTTCGGATATTTCAAAACAAGCTAATGCGTCTTAAATAGAGATAATCTGAATGAGATATTGGTTCTTCAAGTAGGATGTTTTAACAAGTAAGCGTTTAATGACTAACTTGGTGATATTAACAACTAACAAGGCGTTCAAAAAAAAAATAGGATGTTTTAAGGGAATTTGAAAAAAAGTAACGAGTGAAATGTTCTACTTTAGAAGACGAATAGGAGTAATTAAGTATTTTCAGAGAATTTTGTTTATTACGTGCTTCAACCAAATTTCATTCTCCGTTCTGGGTTGATTCATGTTAGTTTCTTTAAAGTAGTGGTTTAAACACAAATATTGGTAAAAAGAAAAGAAAATACCTAATTCTTCAACAGAAAAGAGAGAACCATGACTAATCGGTTTATATATGAGATTTTGAGGGGAGGTAGCAACAAACGATCCACTTACTCACCAATCATTCGTTGGTCTCAACTTTCTCAAGTGTTTTTTTTTTTGTTTCTATATCCATTATTAATATTAAAATTAATAACATTCTATGCCTTATCTTTTTTTTTTATTACAACGAATAGCGAGGACCAGCCGGCCTCACCATATCAATATCAGCCTTCCATCAAGCGAATTGTTGAACGCGTGAAGACCCCGTCCCACCAATCCAGGAGAAAACCCTGCCATTTAAGAAGTACTTATGATTCCATTAGGACAAATGTCCCTTGATCTATGTCTTATTTGTTACTACTTTCTTTCTTTTCATTAATTTTTTTTCATTAGAGCATGCACGCACAGTCCTCATAAATATGTAAGAGGGAGAGAAAAAAAGGGGGTAGATAATATGAAAACCCTCTTAAGTTGAGAAATCTCTAAAAAACCTACATTTTGTAACATATGTTACGACTTTTTTCAAAATTTAATTTTTATAACTTCATATTTTTTATATAAATTATACATTAAAATCTAAAACTTTTGGTGAAAAAATTATAAAAAAATGACAAGTAGTTTCTTTTTTAAATTTGTTTTACAAATTTCAGAGAATTGTAACCTATGTAAAATGTTAAATATGTAACACATTACGCTGAAAAATTAAAATGACGATTTTTTTTTGGGTATTTAAAAAAAAAAAAGTGGTCAGCGTTTTTTTATAAAAGTGACGAAATTGCATTTAAAAGTGAGTCTTTTTTTAAAAAGTTAATAATTTTTTTAATTTAGGATTTTTAAAGTTTTCTTAACTTGACTGGGTGTTCATTGTATATTTCCCCTATATATATGGTTTTTATATATAGTTTTAAAAGTAGTTAAAGTGATTGTAAATATGTGAGAGGGTTTCTATATATATTTAAAAAGTAGTTGAAAGACTCTGAGTTAAGAAAAGAAAATTTGTTACTCTCCAAATTTTAGGATTGATTGTGAGTAGAGAAAAAAAAAGTAATGATATATGTATAGAAAATTATAATTTAATTGAAAAAGTTATTGATTTTTTTTAAACTACGAAGATGAAACTAGGGAGTTCGATGCATATGCATCATGCATGCTCTAATATCATGATTATCATGATCATCGTCATAACTATATAAAAATAATAAATAACTATATAACTAAAATATAACTAAACACCTTCGAAAAAGATTCAATTAACTCGGGGTAATCAGAACTACCACCACATTTCCGTACCGAGTTAGAAATTAGAAGAGGCCAACTCTGTTTGTGTGAACAAGAATGTTAGGTGTTGACCTTGGGAGTCAATCAAGGGACTTCATTATCGATATGTTTGCTTTATAGTAATCAAAAGATGGCTTCGTAGTCTTTTTGATCATTTTGATGCAAATAAAAACATAGAAAACGACCCTTTTTAGATTATATCCCATTATTATTTCTTATCTAACACAAGATATTTTGGATTGTGTTTTGTTATAATTAGGTACAACTTAATGAATTTATTGAAATTGGTTACGTATTAGAGCATTCACATTAGCATCTCTATTTTTTTCTTTATAATTCATAAAAAATCACTACATTTTCTCTATCATATTCAATTAAATAATAATACTTTTTACCTTTTTACTACTTTTTCTCTCTTCTATTCAATTAAATAATAATATTTTTTATCTTTTTCATTACTTTTTCTCTCTCTAATTTACTTTAATGAACAGTGTTTCTCTATATTTACTAGTTTCATCAATTTCTTTATATCTCTCTACTCACAAACACTTTAAACCAATCTCTATAATATAAAGAACTCACTCACACAAATTTTAGAGACTCTAATATGAATGCTCTTAGTTGATGATGCCTTAGACATCGTAGAATGTATTTTAAATATCATCAGATGAATGTTAACAACATAAAGTAGAGCACGCTGATGTTGTGAAAGTGGTGATCGATGTACTTGTAACCTCTTTTTTATGAACTGAATAAGTGAATATGGTGAAACTTTATAAGCTTCTATGTCTATTTCTGTTAGACTTAATCTTGATCTAGATCGTATGGAAACTTGAGATGGAAGTACTCTAATCTGATTTAGCTCCTTAGTTGATTTATTATTTACTTATTTGGATATGTATTTGTTTTGGAAAATTATTACTTGGAATAAAGTTTTATTAGATAGGTTTACATTATTAGTTTAATTTATTTTTATAGTTCGAGTAGGTTTGTTTTCATAGTGGTTATTTAAGGTAAATTGTTTATGCCAGTCACACTTTTAAAATTGTCCCCCAACAGTCCTTACTGTTGACATATTTTTCTATAGCAGGACCCCGTCAAATTTATACTAACTTCGTTAAGTCTTATAGAGCTTTGACCGCTGTTTTCACCCACTTAAACTCCGAATCACGAGTTAGCCAAGAAGAGAAAGTTGTAGAGCTCGTCAAGGGGAGTCGATTAATATGATTATTTCAACTTGGCCGGGGTGGGGTGGGGTGGGTTGGGTCTTTAAACTTTGAACCTTTTTACAAAACATGTCCTCTAAATCGAAAGAAACCAAAAATTCCTTCATGTGCATCGCACAAGACTGATTAACAAGTTAGTCTAAAGGATGCCTAATACAGGTAGTAGTACATGGTTGTATGCCTAATACAGAAAGCTATATACCCAATACAAACATCGGGTAATATACCCTTATACGACCCATGCATATTTTTTATTTTTCCAAACTAAGTAAACTTTGTTATCAACTTATCATCTTGTAATTTGCACGCACAATATAGTACATTGTTGTAATCCCAGTACATTATGCTATATGCCCAATATATAGTTGTATTATGCCTAGTACAGCCATTCGGGTAGTACCATACGACCCGTACTAGTTTTATTTTTCAAACCTTGATAAACTTTGATATTATCGTGTAATCTATACGCACAACATAGTCAACAAACTACTTTTATTTTTATAACGACATAAAGGTTTTTTAAAAATAAAAGTATTTTTATATTCACGTTTTATTTATATATCTATGTGTATTGTTATCTGTGTATGTATAGATGTGCGTGTATGTGTTTATGCATGTATGAGTCACACCCCCTCAGCACAACCGGATCGATACCAAAACACAATAGACAACGTAAGCGATGTTACATTAAACAAATTATAAGTTACAATCGTTTACAAAGATACACTTTTAGCATAATTTTTAAAAGGTTTTTCAATATACACATACATTAAAAACTAGGGGTGGGCAAAAAACTCGAAATTCGAAAAAAACCGAAACCCGAATCGTATTCGAAACCGAAAAAAATCGATTCGAAATGTTTTTTCGGATTT
>WOUH02000002.1:5337038-5348225 GCA_009936405.2 Stevia rebaudiana
AGATCGCGAAGCGATCCGGCCCCTCCCCGGACCCTGCGCAGAGCGGGAGCTAAGTCAAGCACCGGGTACGCCCTTTATATATATATATATATATATATATATATTTGTTCTCACAAAATATGCTTAAAGTTTAAAAAAATAAACACTACTACACTTGCTTTTGAGTTTTTCATAAAATATCGACATAAAAAAACATACAAAATATAGTTTATTCTGATATGAAATTTAGTTATATATTCGGGTATGCGTGGCGGGTAAACAGGTACGTTACCAAATCTCATATCCATCTCATGCCGATGAAAAATTTAAAATTAATCTTATACCCGATCCAAATCCATCGAATTTCAGATATACCTATCATGCTCAGGTTTTTTTCCATCCCTATATGAATATTTGGATTTAAGATGAAAAAACACTATGTAAATTGTTTGAGACGCTTTATGGACATCGGTTCCCAAAGAAGAGGAAGAAGATAATATTGTAACTTGTGCTATAAAACTTGTAAACTATGAATCAGCTCACAAAATTGTCCAATCAAAATTAACTACTATTAACGTCCTCTTGAAATGTATTGTAGTATATAACTGTTTATAAAATTATATGCATTCACATTTCCTTCTCTATTTTAGCCATAAAACACTTGCATCAGACATAATGTAATTTTTTTGCTACATAATGCAACTTTTTTACAATTGAAACCTTTTTAAGATGCAACTCTTTAGGTAAAAAGTTGTATCATGTAACAAAAAGATTGCATTAAGTCTAATACATCGTCACCTAATACAACCTTTTGTGACAAAAAGTTGCATTAGATTTACTTTTTAGTAGTGAGATTTGGCCTTCATCTCAATCTCTATCTTCATCGTATTATTTTCATAGTAGAATCTTTATTTACTAAAAGTCTCTCAGATCCCATACATCCTATTTATCTTTATTTTAATTATATAAATATTTTGATTATTTTTATTGCTTTTAGACAAAAAAAATTTTTATTTGATCCTCCATCCATGATAAAGCACGATATTATTTTTACACGTCACTTACAATTTTGGTCTATTGTCTGTGTTTTCCTACAAGTTCCAATTTAACAATTTTGGTTTATGATTCTTCAAAAGAAGCTCCTGCCTCGAGGGGCTTCTGGCAATAATAATTTGTATATATACAAAGCTGATAAAAACGGTCTTTAAAAATTCGGTTTGAACCAGGCGTTTCAACAAGTTGAACAGTGTTTTATTCAAACACTCGTTCGGTAATAACCGGTAATCTGTAGTGTTTTTTCCGTGTCGAACCGTTGGTTTAACCGGTTCAACCAGAAAACCGGTTTTGTATCTAGGGTAAAAGAAATGAGCGACCGGTTAATAAGACCCAGGATGAAAATATTGAAATTGAAAATACGATTAACCAACCGACCAATGTTTTAAAAACCGGTTTGAACCAGACAGTGACAGTGAATTTCATCTTTTAAGCGATCCTGAGGTTAATGCATTCAACACTCCAATGTCCGAAATACCATATTTTTATTAACCTTTGTTGGGAATTTAGTACTTTTAAATTGGTTTTTGTGTTATATTTTTTTTATTATAGATTAAATTTTGGATTTTTATTTAATGGAATTATGTATTTTTAGATTATTTTTGAGTTGAAGTTGTAGTTTATGAAATTACATTGTTAACTAGTCAAGTCGGTTGAACCGTCTTGCACGACTCGGTTCAACCGGTTAAACCATTTTTTGGCTCAATCCGGTATGATTAAAATACCGGTTATTAAAACATTAGATAAAAGCCCAACTCAAAAAAACAATAAGAACCAATTACAAATATTTTAAACAAATAAAATTACATATTTATCAGTTTTCAATGCATAATAAATATACCCTGCTCTTTAAACATGACTTGAGTAAATGTACAATTTTACAAAGAAAAGAATCTCAAACAATATGTATATAAAAGAAACCAAAAGCTATAACAGCCACATATACAAATGAGTATAATTCAAGCCAATTATCAACAGACCAAAAAACAATTCTTATCTCAAATCTTCAAGAATCTATATCACAATGTTGTATTGTGACTTTCTAACCACCTTTCTATCGGTTGCAAATGACATTTCAATCAATCTAAAACCATAAACAACTAAATGTAATCATTGTATGAACACATGAAGTCTTCAACTTCTTATAATCAACATATTAATCTCAAAGTGCTTTCTTGTCAGATGTTTGTTCTTGAGGTTCCACAGGAAGAAAAGACAAAATTCTCATCCTGTAAAGATAATTTTATTTAAAGATATAAATTTAGCATAAATTTGGTAACGATGCATGCAATGATACCTGAAGTTTAATTGGCTCCATTTTTCTACAAACATTCAGTCCGGATATTAAAGTAAAGGTAATAATTTCAACCCGTTTACTTAAATTGTTGATTTAGGGTTTATTTTTGTTTTTTTAAATGGTTCGAACCCGTAAACTAAAATAAAAATTAGCTTGAAGAAAACAAGTCAAATTAGTTGATGGTTGCCTAAAACAACACCTAAGTTACTTTATTTAAAAAAATACATGATATTAATTAAACAATATAAATTTGTAGTCATATTTGGCACACTAATTAATTTAAAAATTAGGTATGTGGACAGATAGTGTTACAATTCAACCCAAGTCAACCCGTACAAAATATTAACCTTTTGAGATCTTTGTAATTCTTTACAATTAATATTATTCTATATCGATAATATATTTTTAGCAACCAAAAAAAAGAACGTGTAAATTAACAATAATAAGCTTCAGGTGAAATGATTATCAATTGATATTAAAAAAAAAATTAAAAATAAAAATTAAAAATTGGCAAGGTAGAATTCTTCACAAATAATATTATTAAATTTATTTAGCAACCAGAAAAAGAATGTGTAAATTAGCAATAATAAGCTTCAGGTGAAATGCTTATAACCTAATATTAAAAAAAGATGTAAAAAAATTTCTTACAATAATTTATCTGCAGCATAAAATATAGGAAGCTTTCCAAATTCTTCACCTCTCCATTTTGTTTTATAATTGTTAACTACACTGTCAACATCTGAGCCTGCTGCAGTCAAAACAAACTGGAACAAAAATAATTAAATTATAAAAACAATCTTAAATATTTTAACTTGTGTTACTGATTTAGTAGTAATTAAATACAGAAAATGTTGGTATTTACCATTGGAAAGAGTACTGCCATAACTCCATAACTCACTAATGGAGAAAAAAAGAAAATTGCCAAAACACAAGGAGATCCTGAAAGTACAATTTTAATACTCACATTATTAATAATTATATTAAAAACTGATTGCTTTTTAGTTAATAAGTGATTATGGTGCACAACTTATGACATAATCCCATCATTAGCATTAACTTTTTCCATTGGGAAAAACTTAGACGCAAAAATTAGTATGGGAACATAATTTACAGAAATATTATTGTTATGTTAGTCAAATATCTAAAATACCCTTTAACAAGACACATCAGGTTAATAACATTTTGTAGTTAGAATGAGCAAATAGGTAATTCTGCATTTGAGACATTGGTAAAAAGTAAAGTATTCAATTTAAATTTTGCTATAAAGGAAGCATTGTGATTAAATTTCCTTTTTTGGATATGAGCCATTCATAAATGGTAAAATAAATAAATACCAAAACCAGCAAAGAACGCCCAATTGGACTCGAAAAAGTCAAGCCTTTTATGCAAACTCAAGCCAGAAAAGTTCCATTTGTACCTATGAAATTGAAAAGCTACAATAAGAATACATGTGGTAAATCATCATTAGAATCATACAGGTGGCTATTTCAATTTTGACCCGTTTACCAATAAACAGGTCAATTCAGGGTAAGTTATAATCCAGTAAAAAGGGTTTAAAAATCAGGCTAAGAAAACAGGTCAAAGTCAACGGTTCAAAAGTCGCCCATTTTCCGTAAACAGGTGCTTATTGAAGAAAACCTACTAAATCAATTTATCAACAAAATTTGATTATTATCATTAAAGATAAATAATATGATATCTGTAATCATTTCCGGTACACGAAATTTTATAAAATAATCTGTAACAAATTTACACGAACAATGCTACAGATCAAACCATCCCTCCCATATTTGCAAAAAATAAATAAAAATAAAAATAAAATAAAAAATAAAAATAAAAAACCGTTTTGACCCATTACCAGACCCACCATTATGCCACCTCTAAATTATAGCAAACGGTAGATATAAAATTGGTACATACTCAAAGCAGTAATACGCATACATCCATGAAAGAAGTATAAAATTTAGAGCTTTCCCAATATAAGGAACTAAACCTGTAAAGTAAACCTGTTACAATCCCATTATTTTCAGCTTATATTACCAAAAATACCATTTAAAACAAAATTAAAACATGATAAGTGAAAATATATATACCTCCAAGAAAAAAAAGGTCAGTAGGAGGATTGAATACCCCTGTTCTGCTATTCCTATCATAACCCTGCAAAAAAAAAATTAATAATAATAATAATAATGAGCAACACTCACAGCTGCAAGATAATGTTAATTGAAAGTATTTAATATTACCGCCCAAGGTCAGTTGGTTTATTAACATGTGTTGCGTTTTGTGAAGTTGAAGGCTGATTTTGAGATGAAGCTAAATTAGTTGGCTCGTTTTTTTCAGTCACCGTAAGACCAAATTGAGCAATATCATTGTACCTAAAAAAGTTATACGCATGCGTACACATATACATATAAGCCAACAAATTACAATAAGCATAAAAAGTATACGCGTAGAAGAAAAGAAATATACCAGATTGTGCTTAAAATGAAGCTGAATATATACAAAGGGTAAAACCATAGAGCCTGTTAAAAAACAAAAATAAACAATAAAAAAATGCAAAGATATCACAAGAAGAACCATTTTTATAAATTTTACAAGAAATTCAAATCATATAAAAATTAAATAAACAAATAAAAATTATGCATCATTAACTAAAGGGAAAGAAGCACTAAAGCATAATTAAAAATTTATTAAGCATTTTTATATAATAGTATCAGATACAAGCAAATATTAATAAGTAGAATTAGTATTTAGCATGGATTGGTATAAAAAGTTTCCATTTTTTACTTACCTTTGTAGAATTCTCAGTACAACATACCGAACAAAATGTGTAACAATAAATAAATATATTAAAACCTTGATTATATACATATTTATTTGTGAAAGAATCGTAGGAAAGTGGCAATTCATATTTCAAGAACTGTAAATGATTATAAACATATAAACCCATAACTTAAACCAAAATTCATATTGTATACTTACATAAATAAGTTGCAAGAGTCCAATTCGTAAGAAGGCGTACAATCTTATAAGCATCTCTGATACGCACGGTTCTTGATAATCAGGGACTCCAAAAGGTAATATCCGTTCTAGTGTTGGAAGGATAACATATCTTAAAATGAATATACTGCAAAAGTAATACAAATTTAAGTCACACAAAAAGTAGAAGATCAAATAGGATTGAAAATAACTAACAGTTGAAACATATATATATAAAAACTTATAGATAACTTTTCAATTTTATGTATTATGCAGCACTGCTTGTCAATATAAACCTAATTGCATTACAAAACCTTGATAACAATACGTAATATATGCTTCGTATATGAGAAA
Source organism: Stevia rebaudiana (assembly GCA_009936405.2). Classification (NCBI taxonomy): domain Eukaryota; kingdom Viridiplantae; phylum Streptophyta; class Magnoliopsida; order Asterales; family Asteraceae; genus Stevia; species Stevia rebaudiana. The sequence goes on from WOUH02000002.1 coordinate 5,342,701, forward strand.
CAAACTATGTATTTCATTGTTAACAATGATGCTGTCTTATAAAATATTTTAACTATGGATTGTATAGAAACTTTGGTATCATTTCAGTCAGAAGTGATCATAGTTCCTATTCGTTATTAATGGGAACTCACCCAAAATGTTCTAATGTTTATGAGATTAATAATCATATATGGTTATTAATTAATCCGAATTACACAGACAAACATTCCTAATAAACTAAAGTTCAGAAGTAATTCACTCATTGTAACTTAAATTGAAAACATAGATATGATCAATCAACCAAATTTTAAAACATCAACTTAGAAAAACAAAGATCACCTTCCCAAAAAGATAAATCCGTTCAATAGAAAGCACTGTCCAGTTCGAATCATCAATTGCTTCGACCTTCAGAAGCAAAACAGATCAAAATTAACCAAGAAGAAGTTGAAATTGAAGATAACAGTAGCGTAAAAGTGCGAATCAAAAAGAAAACCTGAGACAGTATATTGCAACTCTATGTAGACAGCAAGCTTCTCGGAAACCTTCGAGCCATAGAACCGATGCTAGCTTCAGTTTTGTACGGTAACGTGTCATCAAAGGATCAAAGTTTTCCATTACGGATTTGGGGTTTTTGTGAGAGAGACGACAATTGGTTTTCCAAGAAGGTTTTTTATTAATGTATGGAGGTTTTACTGGTTTGGTCCCTAAAGTCTTTGACGTTGGTTTTTCATGTTTTGGAACAAGTTTGTAATGTTTGGAGAGAAGATTATATGGTTAGTTTTTTTAAGATTTATTGATGAAATCTTGATTTAAAATAATGCCAGAATGTAGGTGATACCGTTGGTTTTTTTAATTAAAAAAAATTATAAAAAAAATTATAAAAAAAATAAGGGTTAGTATTAGTTGAAGTGGTAAGAAGTGACTTAAGTGGTATAAAGCAGGGGCGGATGTACTTGTTAGCCACGGGGGCAAGGCACCCACTGAGGTAAAATTTTAAGTTTTTGTATGGAGACATCCTTTGCAAATACTTATGAGGCAAACATAGAAAAATAGAGAAAAGAAAAAAGAAAACATGAAATTTTGGTGAAAACGTTAAGGATCTATTGGAAAAATCTCATTAGGTGAGAAGCTTTAATGGAGAAATCTAGTCAGGCGAGGAAGATGAAGTGCTAAGAGAAAATGATGATTTAAATGACTTGGAAATGAGTCAAATCGAAAGCTAGATTAAAGTAATTAAAAACCATAAAGTTAACATATTTGTTTATTGAACTAACTATTAATCTTTACCTTTTATCATTTAACCACTAAAATTTAGTCGGTAATTAAAAATATTAGATACTAGGTTTAAACCCGTGTGTTACACGGGGTTGGGTACAAAAAAAATACAGTTTTAAAAAATGATTTATAGATAAACATGTATGCTAATCTAAACATTAATGTCAAAAGCTATGATTACATTATCTATATAGTTTGAGTTTGGATACATACATACTCAATATATGAATTTGCTCAATAATAATAATGCACCAATGTCCAATTAAAAGAAAAATATGACAAACGATGCATAAGATGAAAAAAAAATAAAATTAATCAATCATTCAAATAAGTACAATTAAATCTATATGAACAAATGAAAAATGCTAACATTTACAAATTCATACCGTTTATAATTCTCTAAAAACTTCTTTATATACAACATTTGAAGTTTATAATCTCTAAAACTTCTGTATACAACATTTGAAGTCTTGTCAGTAACCTTACCATCTTTATCAAGAATTAAGATTTTGAGTCCATCTCTACTTTTGACTCTGGACAAAGCCACGTATAATTGACCATGTGAAAACACCTGATGTTTCAAAAACAAACCTACTTTAGACAATGATTGACCTTGACTTTTGTTAATCGTAATTGCGAAGTATACACCAAGAGGAAAGTATCATCTTTGAAAATTAAAAGGTAACTTCTTTTCAGATGGTGTCATACCAATTCTGGGTATGAACGTTCTAGCACCTATATTACACAAATTACTAAATTAGCATAACATATAAATTGTTTATATATAAATTGTGTAGGATGTCATATAAATTGTTTATAGATAACCAAAATCTAATTCAAAATTACACATAGTTAGCATAACATACATATAAATTGTTAATAAAAGTTGACAGTAAATCTATATATTATAAACTTCGTAGGCTTACCAATAGTAGATCATTTGGAATGGAGTTACTGTGTAGGATGTAAAAGCTGGTAAAAGAGAAACTATGTCGAGATTCATTAAAATCTTTGCAAATGGAAACCTCAGTTTGAAGATTGAAGAAAATAAGCTTATGAGGATGACTCAACAACGGTTTTTTTGACACCTCATTACCAATGACTGATTTTGAAAAAACTATGTTGAACACTTGCTTGAATCTTGTTATCTTGCAATGAATAGAATTTTCAAGTGAACTTGAATGTTTATTAATATAACTTCAACATTAATTTAAACTACTTGTTCATCCAAGAGTATCATTTCAATAGAGTGAGTTCCAATTGATATCTTAAAAGAAGGAACCCTCCAAAGCTTAATGATACATTGATACAAACATTTAGTAGAGAGTTCTCCCTCGACGCATCAAGATCTTTCAACATCGTTAAGTTGGTAGTATATATGACCTTGTAATGGTAATGAATAACATAGAATTAATACAAATCATAACAAAGATGAACATATATACTTATTTGAATGTTGTTAGAATTTTCGAATTTTGATATGAATTATAAATAGGAGAAGTTAAATTTGAATTGAATTCGGATAATAATAGTTTGTTAAAAAATTTCGAATTTTGAATTTTAAATGCAGATTTGGATAACATAAGTTTAAATTTCGAATTTTGTGAAATTAGAATTTTTAAAACATGAAAACTTTTATAAAATGTCAAAATTTTATTTTACAATAATGGATTAAAATTCATAACCCAATAATACACATATTTATATGAACAGCACCAAGAAAAATATGACGGGTCAAACGGGGGTTTGACTATGAAAGTCAAAGTGTATTTTGGAGTTTATATAAAAATTAATTAAAATGTCATTATTTTGAAAATTGACCAAATTGGTAACAATCTGGAAGTTTAGTCAAACCATGTTTTCAATCTTAAGTGTATTGATTTTGTATTAGATTTGTGTATTATTAAGTTGGTAGTGTTACATGGTGCTTGTACCAAGGGTAAGTTAGGAAAAATTAAAACTATAGCATAGTAAATCTATAATATGATGGGTCAAATGGTTTTGGGTTTAATTACAAAACTCAATCTGTATTTTAGGAGCTTTTATACAAATTAATGAACATGTAATTGTGTTTAAAATTTGTCAAATTGGTACCGTATAACAATACCAGCTTAATGAAAACATACTATCACTAATGAGAACACCTACAAATGAATTTGACTATGAAAGTCAGATTTGAAACAAACTAATTTAATAAAATTAAACATCATAAGTGGCAAATCTTACAAATAAGGCTAAAAGAAACCTGGAGTGGTAGAAGATTCATCAGTCTCATCATCTTGCAAGAAACAAAGTAACATACCAAGTGCTAGTATTAGTCATACATATAATCACACAAAATATACAGTACACACAACAGTCAATACTATGCCAATAATCTAGATAACATGTGAGGCTGAATGCAAATACTTACAAAATTATTTTATCTTAAATATTTTACAAATCAGCATACCAAAATTTAGGAAACTGGTGCTCACACAGATTAAGATTTTATATCACAATTAATTCTCTTATAATGTTTTGACAAACTAACTTAAGCAAATCGATTTGACTTTCTTGCATAACTTTCTATTATTATATTTTTCCAAGTTTGTACCATCTTTTTTTTTGCTTAATAAACATGGATAACTTTCATAAAAAGTTTAATCAATTCTAATAACAGTTTATCTAAAAATCAAAATAACTTGCCTAAAAATCAAAATAACTTGCCTAAAAATCAAATAAGCAAAACAGTCTGCCTAGCTGAAGTACAATTATTATTATCTTCAAGTTATGACAATTCGACAATCAGGTTAAATCCATCAAGAGCAGCTAAAATTATTTGGAAAATTTAATTCTAATCAAAGGTTCACGATTTTCTACCAGAAACTCAAATTATCAGCCGCGTTTGACTATCCAAAATACTAATATGGTTTCAGATTATAATTATTATGTTCAAACCAACTGAAACAATTCAAGAATTAGGTCTGACAATCAAAAGCAACAAAAAAAACCAATGAATGATTACCTTATACGAATGTGATTTCAATATGTTCGACTTCTTCATGCATTGTTTACACAAACGTGGTATGATCTGCTTCAACACAATCATATGATTTTATTCTTTGTTGACTACCTGATTTTGAAACACACAATAAGATCAGATAAGGAACAGTCTGAGATGACGAAAATCTGAGATGAGGATTATATTAAATAAATCAGGCTCTTAATAACACGAAGCCTAAGATAAATTTTTTTACCAATCAATGATTTAGCACATAAAGAATTAATTAAACTTACAGTAGAATTTTTTCCAGCCCTAATAAGCTCGTTTTCTTCATTGCTTGTTGTAGCGTTGCTTGCTTGTATAATGATGTTCAACTTAATCCTCCAGTTCGCATTTGTTTTGGCTGATTATTCGAGAGAGATGAAGATAATATGAGGGAGGATCGGAACTACGAAGTGGGAAAACGAATGATCGAAAATTAGGGCTCCAAATTCGGGATTTAAGTTTTTTAATATAATTTCAAATTCGGAAATTATACTTTTAACTTTTAATCTCAATTTTAATAAAAATCAATTAAGCATGCTGCTTGTCAAATTCATGGGACATTTGTGGTGGTATTGACACCTGTCAAATTTATCTTTCTTTATTAAAGTAGATAGATTAATGGTAACCATCATACTAGGTACTATTATTGTCTAGTTCTAAATATTACGTATTAATCATAACTAATAAAAATTTAGTAGATGTGAAACATGTTTTATTGTTGGATTAGTCAATTGATTTATCATTATTTCAATTTTTTTGTACATGCTAAGTAAATATATTATTTTCGAACGACAAACTCATACACTTACTAATCTAATTCTACAATTTACATAATTTTGTCATAAATGAGACTTGAATATTTCTCACTAACAACTTGGTACCATTGAGTTGGATACCTTTTGTCATTGAGTAAGTATATATATGAATAACTTTATAGTGTAGTTAAGTAAATATGTATGAACTCTATTCACCAATCATTTTGACACCAACTTGTTTTTAGCCAACCTATTTTGACCCAACATGATTTAAATCGATCGATTTTTTTTGCCCCTACTCACTAAAAACTCTGGATCCACCACCGGTATAAAGTATAAACGTCAAGGTTGGAGAAGACGCTAGGCGCTTCTTAGGCAGTGAGGTACCCAACTTGCCACTTATGCTTGGGGTAAGCACTACAAGATTCCATCTTATATCAAACTAAGTTAGAAACTTCGATACATCGAGAAAGGAACATTACCTT
>WOUH02000002.1:5358342-5371489 GCA_009936405.2 Stevia rebaudiana
GCATTTTATCGCATTATTGTTACGCACTCACCAACTTTATGTTGACCTTTCAAAACTAAACCTTTTTCAGGTGAAGCTTAAAGGCAATAGATAAGCTTGCACGATAGAAGTGAATCGTAAAGACGTTGATATATATATTATAGTTGTCCTACATGTTATTGATGTTGTTTTAGAAACAGTACTTGTATTATACATTTGATGTACCTTGTTATAATTCAATGATGTATAATCTCTTATGTAATCATGTGCTTATGGCCCGATCATGGTCGTACCCTCGAACTCCACAAGTCGCTTCCGCAAACCGTTGACCGTTTCGAGGGGTGTGACACTTGAGACGTTGTATACGGTTTCTGTTAACGGAAGACTGAAACTGTTAAATATTACAAACCTTAAGGATAGAAAGTGCAGTTTTATTTTTTAAATATATAATAACAAATTTAAATAATTTGAAATTTAAATCTATTTTATAGTTTAAAATAAAATAAAAAGTATAAAAAATGCAAAATATTAATCTAATTAATTAAATAAACAAAAAACTTTTGAAAAATTGAGAGAATGTTACGTGACATTTTTTAAAATGCTTTATTAGAGGTAGATTAATTAAATAATAATTTTTTTTTGAAAAATTGAGAGAACGCCACGTAACATTTTTGTAATGCTTTATTAGAGGTAGATTTTATACATTTCATGTAAAATATATAGGAAGTACGTACTTAGTATTTTTAAACTAGCTCACAATTTTTTGCTTCGCCTTGTAAAAATAATGGTTAGACGCTTAGGGTGAGGTTATAGTAGGAATGACCGTTATAATCAATGACCACGGAAGGTGGTGACAATTTTGTAAATACGTGGACCTTTTAATTGAGACATGTTACTATAAGGACTTTTCCTCCATCACCTGTCACATTTCATCACAAGGGTCTTTCATACCCTTCCTATTCATATTTTAAGGGTTCTTATTTAAACATTATACAATCTTAAAAAAAAAAACTAACGGGCCCCATAAATTATGTTTTGCCTTGGACCTTTTACAGCCGTTTTTACCCTAGTTTATTCCCGTCTATTCACTGCTAAGTTCTTTGGTGGGAGTAGAAAATGAATTTGATGGTTGCTCAGCGTTCGGCTTTTACTGATGGACGGTGTTTTTTGAATTTCCCGGTTCGTATTAAACAAAAAAATGTAATCTCTTGATCTTGATTTCATCTGTATATTGGTTTATAATGGTATTCAGTTCTGCTTAAAATCTGTCTTCTATTTCAAAATTCAGGTTTAATATAGTTATTAAAGTTCTTTTTCTTCCAACTTCTTTTTTAGTTTTAATCAAAAGTTCGGATTTTTAGATATTTGGTTCTAATTAACTATTATCATAGGATAAACCAAAGTAGTTGATTGCCAGGAGAAGGTTGTTGAGGGTTTCAGTGGTAAGTTCATCTCAGAAAGCTGAGAAATCTGTTAAAGTTGGTATCCTTGGATCTAGTGAATCTACGTGTGGTGAGGTAAATAATTTATTGACTACCAAAAGCTCTTTTTTTACTAATATACTAAGTGTTTTATATTTTGACTAATATGCTAAAGTAATAAAATAGTCTTATTCTTATATGTTTGAACTTATTTTGTAAGGACGGATTTATAAACAGGAAAAATAGATATCATCATCATCGTACTTAGTTTATCCTACTTAAAAGTAGTGTATGAGAAGAGTAGGATGTAGACAACCCTACCTCTACCCCGTAGGAATAGAAAGGTTGCTTACAATGAGACCCCCAGCTCATGACACCTGATTAACTCCTGTCTATCGTAACTTTTAGCGTTATTTCTCATAAAAATAAGTAAAATAACTTTAGATTTAGTGCAATTTTACCTTTGAGTCAGCCCCTCGAGTGCTGACACATATATACATAATATGTGTGCACCGCAAATAGAGCGCCGGGGTAAATAGATAAACGCATGATAATTTCATATATTTACAAAATTTTCGCTTATAGATTTTTTTTTCCAGCTTATTGGATTCATTGCAAACCATCCTTTCTTTGACATATCCTTGATAACTTCCGATAGAGAAGCTGGTCAGTCAATTGGATCAGTATTTCCAGACCTCACCATGCATGTAAGCTTTTGTTGCAAATATCTTGCATAAGTTTTGAAGATGGTAATACATTGTTTTTTTATTGTTTGCAGGATTTGCCAAATTGGGTTGCTGTCAAGGATGCAAATTTCCCTGGTTTGGATGCTGTTTGCCACATGGCACTAGTCAGGTTTTTGTTAATCGTTTATTACATGTTTTACTTTACTTCCACATGTTGCGATTTTTGCATATTGGTTGTTGATAACTACTACTATTACTTGTTAGATAAAAAGTTTAATAATAAAAAAAATGTTTGCAGGATTTCAGGTTAAGAGATGTTAATGACTATGCTAAATGGTATGGTCAACCTCACATAGCATTAGAATTGCAGGTACAATCTATTTTCCCTAAAATGCTAACAAAAATACAAGTTATCTGGATATCTAGCATGTTATAGACAATGTAGTTGCACATGGTTTAGTCTAATTACTAGAAGTTGCAAGTTCAAGCCATTTACATATTTAACATTTTGCTTAAGGTTATTATTTTTCTATATTGGGTAAAAAGAAAGGGAAATGCATAAAACGGATATAAAAGTGTATTTCAATGCATAGAACACACTAAATCATTTTACTCAAAAACTTGGATTATCATTGTAGTATTATTATTATTGTTGTAATAGCATTCAACACACAGGAGTTAAACAAAACAAGAAATGCACCACCAACATCCATTTTCCCACCACTCCCTAGTTACTATACTAGCATCTAAGTTATGTTCAATTTGGTAAAATATGTTTGCAGAAAGAAACTGTTTACGGCCTCACAGAGATACATAGAAAAAAAATCCAAAGTGCACGTCCTGTTGCAAATCCCGGATGTAATCCTACTGCGATTTTACTTCCCCTGATTAAGGTTGGTTTCTTATTCTTTTTTGTATCTAACATAGTTATATATAAAATAAAAGTCGGATCTAATAGAATAATCTCTTTTATGATGGCAGGCTAATCTTATTGCATCGCAAGATATTGTTATTTTTGGAGTTAGCGAAGCAGGTTACTTAGGTTAGTTATCTGAAAAACTAAAAAAGGTCCAAATTGAAATAGATTCAAAAGTGACATGACATGGTTTTAATTGCTTATAACAATCCAACCAACCCATAATTATCACCATAATCAACATCAAATAATATTGTGTTGGTAATCACTTGTGGCTTGGTTTCAGTGCCTGAAATTGAACAAGAACTTTCAGATGCTGCAAATTCAAAAGTTAATGTTTGCTTTAATTCTCCCCAATTGCCAAGGGTAAGTGTTACTTTGTTGAATTATAATAGATTACTCTAATTGATTGATTAACTAACCAACCCATCTTAAGTTGTGGAGCCGTGACATGCTATTAGTTATAAATGTAGAAATGAATTCTAAAGCTTCAGTTGAGGATTTACAGCAACATCTGAAAGGATTTTATGAGGTAAAGAAGCCATTTAATCCAATTGAAGCAACTTAAGTTTTTAATTGTGCATTTTGTTTTTAATGTAGAAGGAAGACTTTGTACTGGTGGTGCCAGATTATGAAGCCAAAGGCATGCAAGGTTACAATTGTTGTTGTGACACCAAACAAGTCAAAGGATCCAATTGTCGTCAAATAAGCGTGGTTCCCGATGGTATCCCTGGGAGAGCTACAATCATATCAGTTGTATGTTTCACATAAACCATGCATTTTGCTAAAAAAAATATCATATTAAATAATTAGTTTGTGTTCTTATAATCTCATATTATGTTTGCAGATTGATAACTTGTAAAGGGAGGTTCAGGTCAAGCTGTACAAAATCTTAATTTGATGATGGGATTTCCTGAAAACATCGGGCTTACCGGCATGTTGTAGATGTCTTTTTTTGTGGTCAAACTTCATCGTATTAAGTTAGGTATTTGGTATTTATGGAATGAAGTCTTTATTTACGTGTCTTTATGCTTAGAGTTCTGAAGGTTTAAATTTTAGATTTGTTAGTTTGGTGTTCAAGTCTTAGGTTTTAGTATTAATAATTTCATTTTTCTGTCATTGTGTTTAGTGTGTTTTCATTAATAAACATACAAGAGTGTGTTTTTTGATGTTATTCGGATTCTGGCCAAAAGACTTCAGATTCAGGTTTTTGGCACCGATTAATGTTCTTGGCGGCAGTTGGCAAGATCTGTATTTAAGATTCTTTTCTCTCTTGTTTAGGTTTTAAATGAATTAAAGTCGTTGTTACAAGTATAACTTCATTTGTGGCTTTTAGGTTTAAAATGAATTAAAGTCATTGTTATAAATATAGCATCATCTGTGGCACAATGGCTCGTATAATTCTAGAGAGGTTCATATATTAACACTAACTTAAAACTCGTGTATTACATGGGTTAACATAAAAAAAAAAAGTAAAAAAAAACATAAAAAACTGATGTAACGCTGACGTAGAAGTAAAAAGAAATAAAGACTTACGAGTCATCTGGTCTATCTTCTATAAGATTTGTAACGTGCCATCCTCGTGTGTGATGAAGACATGTGACAAAATGGAAGAAAAGACATAAAAAAAAAACTAGAATCTAAATAAAAGAAATAAAATGTATTTCTTTTGGTTTTCCCTCATGTTCAAATACAAAAGTAAATATAATTTAAACACCTACTATTAAATTTCCTGCGTGTGATACAGAAATCAGCACTGGTGGGCTGTTTGGGCGTTCCTCAAACACTGGACAAAAACTGCATCCGTCTTCAAAGTATCAATCTGTGACCTGCAACTATAGGTTTTCTAGAGAATAAATTGACAGGTTATCATTGTTGTAGTCTCGATCAACAATCGAGAAGATGCAAACTGCTGCTGTAATTTTCAGTCAATCATCTATTTCCTACGTCACTCGACCTCAACAAACCCTTGATTCTACATCTCATCCACCTTCTACTCCAAATTCCACCATAAATGCATTCCCCAAGGTATATCTTAACTCATAAATCTTGTTGTGTTTGTCTTTCGTTGTGTTTTTGCTTTCTATTTTTAATAGCCGGATTTTTTTTGAAAAAATGTTCAGGTTTCTTTATTCGTGGGTACTCGAATTCATCTTGTTAGGAGCTTTTCATGTTCATCCAAATTTCGATCTCATCCGGTTACACGACGGAAAGGTAACTGATATTACATGTGTATTGATCTTATTCCTAATTTCTGAATTTCGAATTTGAGTTCCCAACATATACCATATTGGATTTCGATACTTTCAAATTGATTATGAGATCATGTATTTGAGTTCTAATGTAATCAGAACCATTTAACTTCTTGTTTGTTGTTGTGAAGTAGATTGATTATATATTGAAAAATTCGTGTCTCAAAAGGAATTCATGATCGAGCTTCAATGATTTCTTAACATTTGTGTTTATATTTGTTTTATGTTGCAGTTGTAAAGGCGGTTGCAACTTCAGAATCAGCTATAGAATTACCTCTTACTGCAGAAAACATTGAAATGGTACTTGATGAAGTTAGACCGTATCTAATTGCAGATGGTGGCAATGTCGCGTTACATGAAATTGATGGAAATATTGTACGGTTAAAGCTACAAGGAGCTTGTGGTTCATGTCCAAGTTCTGTAACCACCATGAAATTAGGGATTGAAAGGCGTTTAATGGAAAAGATTCCTGAAATTGTTGCTGTTGAACCCGTACCAGATGAAGAAACTGGTCTTGAAATGAATGAAGAAAATATAGAGAAGGTATAAAAATGTCATTTCTTGGTGTTTTCTCATAGTAATTACTGTATGGTTTGGATCGATTCTTGTTATTTAGGGGTAAAATAGGTAGTTATGGATAATCAGTTTATACCAGACATTACAAAACTGATTATTAAAGATGAAAAAAGATAAAATATCTCAGTTGAGAGTTTCTAATCTGCTTTAGTTTTAATTTCACAATTTATTTGTTTTTTCACAAGAAGTTTTTTTGGCCAGTTTAAAGTTTAAACATAAGTTCCTTAAACAATAAGAATTTGTCAACCAAACCAACATCTTCCACCGATTATCAGATTATAACTACTTCAAACAACGTAAGCATCTTTTGCCCAAATTGGGTCACTAAACCTTCAAATCGGGCATCATCAGATTTTGTTTGTTTCCAGAAAGTAATTTAAGATAGGATGTGGGTGTCATAGTTTCTAATATATGTGATTATATTACAATTTTAAAAAATATGTTAAGTATATTAAAAAATAGAAAGAAAACATAAAATCCACATCACCACTCTATATTAGCATAAAAAAAAAAGAAAAAGAAATATTTCCTTATTGAAACAAAAAAGATGCAAAAAAGCATGTTAAAACCCATAATTTAAATAAAACATGATATTTGAGTTGAGTGACTTAATTGGAACACTTTTCAAACTTGAGTGACCTAATTAAAACACTTTTAAAACTTGGTTACTATTTTGCAAAGTTACCCTTATGTTTTCCCAAATCAGAATACATAAGATAGATCATTACAATTATTCCTTCAAACAAATTGAAGCTTTATTATTATATGTATAAAAAATAGCAATATCAGGCTACCTTGTTTTCTATTACCCTGTTATAAGTTGAATTTAATCCTATAGGTGTCAATTTTATACTCATTACATACAAATAAGTCGATTTTAGACTATTATTGCAATAAAATAGTTCTGTAATCATGATTAATGTTGATCGGGTGACCCGTTTGGCCTATTTCATCATGTACCAGAATTTTTTTGTTTGAAGATGTTAGTCAACCGTTCCAATAACAAACCCTGCTTAATTTATTTTTTTGTTTGTGATTCTTGCTTTTGTATTTGATTGTTTAATATAAATACTTGTTAGTTTATTTGTTTACCTTTTTCTTTACATTTGGTAGGTTCTAGAAGAAATAAGGCCATATCTTGTCGGGGCAGCTGGCGGATCGCTAGAATTTGTGTCAATAGAAGACCCGATTGTAAAAGTACGCCTAACGGGTCCCGCAGCAAGCGTGATGACTGTTAGAGTTGCTGTCACTCAGAAATTACGTGAAAAAATCCCTGCAATTGCAGCAGTTCAACTTTTACAATAAACATTCCCATTTTGCCCTTACATATGCAACAACATATAGCAATCGTCAATCGACGAAGGTGACATCATCATGCAGTAAAAACTGTATAGTCTCATTTTTCTCCAGGTTTGTCTATGTGATTAATATGTTTATTAAAACAAGTATAATAATGGCTGCTTTTTAAAAACATACTTTGTACCTTTTGAATGTGGTTTTAGTGTTTCATGACGTATGATTGTTTACATGGTGGATTCTTGAATTTGAAAAATGTGAAAAAATTGAATTTTTATATGATGGTATTGTACTCGTTTGGAAGATAAAACAACGTTTGTTTCTATGTTGTATTGTTTCTTAAAAATAAATTCGTATACAAAAATTATGAACGTTTAAAAAGATGAAAGTTGATAAAAAGTCAACAAAGTTGGTCATGACCAAGAGAAGAAGTTAGTCCCGGCTCCCCTGCGATTCATGTTAGAAGTGTTATTTTGACCTAATAATTATGAAAATATTACGTTTATTGGTCCCTTCCTTTACGTATCAACAATATATTCGCCCCTCCCCAGCTTAAATGTTTAAGTTCTTTGAAGAGCTCCAGGCCCTTTAATTTTCTCCTTAAAAGTATGTGATTTTGGCTAGTAACTTTGGAAAAATAAGTATTTTGGTCCTTTACATTTCAACAATATTTTTGACCCCCGACTTAGACGACGAAGTTACGCCACTAAAAGGGTGTAAAATACCGTTTTATATACCAAACATCATGTTGGAAACCTAAAAGAAATAGCAAGATTAAATTCAGACTTTTTGTAATCCACTAAAGTGTCGCATGCCTTTGTATGGCAACACTCTTATTGTCGTAATGTGTCACAATTTGACATGGAACGCCTTTTTGATAGACTGTCGCTAGTTTACATGGTCGAATGTTGACAGTGACCTAGGCAACACTCTAACTAAGTCTATAAATAGAAGCTCATTTTCTAATGTGTTCTTACTTTCTCTTTTTTCACCAATTATTAGATTCAAACATCAAAACAATGATCATTGTTTTGATCTCATATCTGAAATCATAAATCATTAGTACTGTTTTGATCCAATTCATAACTTACGATTTTGTATCAGAGCCTCAGTGCTGTTGATTTTGTGGATTTACTTTGAGTATCAGAAGGTTTTTGAAAGTTTGAAAAAATTCTTCATTTCTCTTCAAATCAGGGATTGATTAGTAATTTGTTAGGATTTTTGTGTTTGAATTGCATTTTTGAAGCTTCCTATAAATTTAGTTTGTAAATTGATAGTAGAATTGATCAATTTAGTGAATTTTTGGTTAATAACTTGAAAAGGGGAGTTTTTTGGTGTTCATTCAACGACATTGATAGTTCTTGTTACGACAATGTGACAAGAAGACAAGCGGTTCTCAGTCATTGTGCTTTTTAGCGACAGTTCGACATCGACACTCTAATTTAGTCAACGCGAGTGTGCTATGTTCTTTAAAACCTTTTTCATTAGAAAGTTAAGTGTTTACTAGCGACACTCCGTGATTAGCACTAGAACAAGAAACACTCTCAAAGTTAGCGACACTCTTGGATTTAGGTGACACTAGAATAGCGACACTCATCAAAATGACTTCTACTCTTCTAACTCAAGCAGAACTTGAGACTGGTTTAGCAACTCGTCCACCAAAGTTACCTTCTGATGATTTCTTAAACTAGGGAAATAGGATGCAATCATTCTTCTACTTCACTAATGGCAATAAATCATTAATGATCCACACAAACATTATGAGAATTGATGGTACTGATGATCCTGCAGCATACAGTACATAAGATCATGGGCTAATTCAAAGAGACTTCAAAGAATTTGATTAAATTCAATTTCCTCTTTCCAAAGAAGTGATCTAACATGTTTAAAGAATACAAAACAACTAAGTCATTATGGGATGCTTATGAAGGAAAACAACATAGATTTGATTGAAATGGAATTTGGCCCCTTTGGGGGTAATAAAGATGAGAGTTTAACTAATCACATCACTAAGTTTGTTGAACTAGTCACATCCAGCCAGTTAATAAATTCAAACAGAATCACCGAATTGTTTCAACCTGAAAAGTGTAAACATGACTCTCAAATTATTTAGAATTACGAACTTTTATCATGGTATATTAAGTAGATCAAATTAAACTCAGGTTGAATTGTGCCCACTTTATAAATTTGAAATTTTCAAACGTTATATTCATAAGATTGCTATATCATAAGTTTATTAACTCTTCGTAATAAAACAATCTCCAATATACTCCATTTGAAACATTATAAATGTGTCATGTCAGTTTAGATAACAAAATTTTACACAATCTTTAAACATACATTTCACTATAATGCTATCTTCACTTTCAAACACGCTTTGTGTGAAAATAACTTAATGTATATATTTAGCCATGTGTGCTTAGAAGTGACAAAGGGTCCCATTGTCCCATTTGCTCCCTTCATAATTCCGAACCTCAAGGTGGGTCTATGTCCAATATGGATTTACTCTAAGGTATAAGGTAAACTTGTGAGTTTAGATGGTGTGAGAAAAATACACGCTACGTGGACGTTATGTCATTATTAACACTAAAATACTAACACCCCTCTCGAATGATGGATGTACCTTATGAGTGTTTGTTCTTTTAACTCAGTTATATATTAACTCGCTTCAAACTCGTGTATTACATAAATTACATAATCAACACTTGAAATTTTATCATTGAATCATTGCATATATATATATTAAGTTACTATGTTGTAAACACTACAAAAATATATGTTGGACACTTTTATAACTATAAATTATGCTTTGCGATTTTAAAATTATTTATTATAAACTTTTTAAATATAAATTTGGTTGATAATTATACAAATTAAAGGAACGTTAACTTTAAAATTTAAACATAGTAAGTGCGGTTTTCTTCTTTGAAATTTGCAAGAGACGAAAAATGTTAAGACTTGAAACGTTACGGACGAAAACTGTTAAGACTTGAAACGATAGGGACGAAAAAAACTAAGACTTGAAATGTTAGGGACGAAAATTGCTAAGGGGTTGTTTGGAAACTTTTGAATGGGTAAGTACTATACCAGTAAGAGATCTGTATCATTAAGTGCTGAACCAGTATAAGAGGTTTGAACCATTAAGAGCCAATATAATGCTTAATCTTTTAAAGGCCAATGTCGGACCAATTCAGATAATAGGTATTAATCATGCAGACTCAGTATAATGTTTAATCATTCAGAGGCAAATGTCTGAATCATTCAGACATCTGATCGTGAAACAAACAGTCTGAACCGTTAAGTGTTGAACCAGTAAGAGGTTTGAACCAGCTAAACAAACAACCGTAAGACTTGAAACGTTAGAGACCATTCAACGGTGCTGTTAATTATTGCAAACCTCAAGGATAAAAAGTGCAGTTACTTTTTTAAATATATTAGATAAATATTTAATTAAATAATAACAAATTTAGATTATTTTGAAATTTAAATGTATTGTATAATTTAAATTAGAACAAAAAGTAGAAAAAAAATTTAAAATATTAATTTAATTAATTTGAATAATTTAAGAACTCTTGAAAAATTAAAAAAGTAACACATGAAATTTTGTAATACTTTATTAGACTTAAATAAGCATGGGGGAGCCCCAATGCCGACGAAAAACACCTCTGGGTTTTAGAGGTGTGGTTTCGATCTCGGTCCTTGCACCTCTGGGTGCAACGGTCATAGGCCGTTGCACCAACTACAATATTTAATTTGATTGGTTAAAAGATAAAAGAAACACAAAAAGTACATGGTGTGTCACGCTTTTCACAAGATATACCTTTCGCGGTTAGCCGTCATCCTCTTTTGTTTTGTGCCGATTCCTCTCCACGTTTCCCTTCTATAGATTGGAGAAAGCATTAATACCTAGATTGGAAGATTTCGTGTAATTGATTGGATGCGAAAGATCTTTAAAAGTCAAAAAGATTAACCTGATGAAATTAAATTTAATTATTTAGATACTTAAGAACATTTCTTTTCATAAAGAATGTAAATATGGAATTAAATCTTGCAAATCTTGTCATATAAAATGTAAACGGCAACTTATGTTTTTATAAAATTTTCATTTTTCATATAAGGAAAAAATTGCATCTATATATATCAACCAATGCAACCCCTCATAATCACTAATCATCTCCTCCCCTCAAAATCCTTCATCGTTCTTCAGAAAACCTAAAGATCTCCACACTCTGGTAAATTCACATTTTCTTCATTAACATTATTTATGCATGTTCACGTATATATGTATACTAATAAATTGTTTCTCTTGTCTAATAACTATTACATCGATCTAATGATCTATGGTAATATCTAACTAGCATGTTTTTAGGGTTTTGATTCACAGATATGGGTCGTGCAAAGCTTAGAATGGAGCTAATCGCGAAAGAAAAAACCCGAAACACAACATATCACAAAAGAAAACTTGGAATCATAAAAAAAGCTACCGAATTCACTATTCTATGTGATGTTGATACCGTCATCATCATCTACCCTCCGACCTCAAACTCGCCGGAGATATGGCCGGAAAACCCTGAAAAAATCAAGAAAACCATCGCCTGTTACAGAAACAAAAAAGGTGAAACCAGCAAACGAACATACGATCTCAATGATTTCTTTGAAGACCGGAAGAAAAAGATTGAAGATGAGCTTGTTAAAGCCCGGAAACGGAACATGGAGGCTAAATACTCAACATGGTTCGATGATCTCAACGGGTTAACCGAAGTGCAATTGAGACAGTTTGCAATGGGGTTGGAGAACCGGGAGAATGTGGTTCGAGCTCATCTTGAATTCAAGAAACGAAACATGAGCATTCAATTGCCGTACATGTTTGATCTTGAAAACAAGCAGCCAATGGTTCACTATCAGGGTTTTGGTTCAAACCCGGTTCTCGATCATAGTCAAATGTTGAACATGAACATGAACATGAACATGAACCAGCCTCTCATGAGCCATGATCGTGGGTGGTTCGTTGATGCACCGATGGGTTCGTTTATACCATTGAAGCGTGAACAAATGGGGTTCGGTTGCCCGGTGTTTGATGGTGGTTTGGCGTATGATAGCATGAACCAGTGGGGGTTTCAGCCGCAAGTGGTGCACGGTAGCGTGATGCAGGAACATGAGTTGCAAGTGGGTAATGGTGTTGGTGAATATGTGATGGATGATCATCGAGGAAGGTTTTATGAGTAGCATTTGATTTATTTTTGTGTGATTAATTTGATTCATCGTACTTTGTTGGACAGAATGTTTTCTTTTTATTCTTTTTCATGTTATTAGCTATTCGTTAACCTACTTACGTTTGTCGTAAGTTTAGCTATCATTGGTTTTCATGGATATACCTTTTGCTCATACTACTTTTAACTGTTTTATTTGGGTTTGTTAAGTCTAGTTTATTCGGTTTTATGTAAGATTTTTTTTGGTTAGTTTGTATAGGGAAATTCGTTTAATCAAACTGAATTAAAATTTTTTTTGTATAAGTTGCTCATACTACTTTTAACCATGTAATCAAATTTAAGAGTTAATTACACAAATGGCCCCTGTGGTTTCATAAAAGTAACAAGGTTAGGTACTAATAGTTTAAAGTTGCATGGGTGGTCCCTGTCATTTATTGTTTGTAACAATTTAAGGTTCTAACACTAACAGTCGTTAGTTTTTAACGGAAAAGCACACATGCTGGTCATGTGAGGGTGTTTGTTTCTTTTTATTAAAAACCCTTCTTTCTTCTATATATCCATAAATCCGAAACCTCGACCCATTTAATACGTAACCCATTTTCTGCATACTTGTCAAGAACACCAAACTTTGACACTCTTTTTATCGTACACCACCGGTGTGACACCCCGCTCCCCGGCCCCCGGCCTCCGACAGGTCCGTGAGCGGGTCTGTCACTTAACTGCTGGTGATGCAGGATCGAGCCCATTGATATATAGATAAACTCAGAATACATGACTTACAGTGTATATGTATTCTCGTAGTCCAGTGTAG
>WOUH02000002.1:5385649-5400494 GCA_009936405.2 Stevia rebaudiana
CCGAAAACGACATCGTAATCCAAATTCACTCCAACACTGTCCACCATAATCTTCGTTCCGATCTTGTCGAACATTTAGATCATTTATCTCAAGAATGACATGCAAACCAAGCCAACAACTAATGTATTTTTTAATTATTTGTTGTTTTTAAAAAATTAATTTATGTTTTGTCTTTTTTATTTACTTAATGAATATTTTTTTATATTTGAATGTTAATTAAATTTAATAAATATTAAATATGTGGTTAGGTAGAAAAGTGGGAAAAGTGGGAAAAAATGAGACGATAACGCGAAAAATGGAAAAAAAAGTGAAAAAAAGTGTGGAAGCTGATGTGGCAATGGGGAAAAGTGGAGAAAATTGAGAGGACTCTCTCCCCTCTAATAGTGAATCATTTTCCCATTCAAGAAGTGGTATGGAACACCTTACCTCTAAGAGATCATAACTTTAAAGATTTAAAAAATTAAGTTGCTGTCTAAAATAAATATGTCAATAGGTTAAAAACGGTATGGTAATCTTTCAGGTCTAAACAGTTTTTGTCCTTAACGTTTCAAGTTTTTAACAGTCTTCTATTAAAGGTTTAATGAAGAAAACTGTTAAGACTTGAAACGTTATGGACAAAAACTATTAAGAGTGGACTAAAACTGTTTAAGTGTTGCAAATCTCGAAGAGGAAAATCCACTTACTCTATTTAAATTTTAAATTTGACGTTTTTTTAATTGTATAGTTATCAACTAAATTTAAGAAATTTATATTTTTAATGAATAATTTTACAAAATCTCAAAACATAATTTATAGTCATAAAGTGTCAAACATTTATTTTAATATTAAATTTATATATATATATATATATATATTAAATGATTCAATGATAAAGTTTTAAATTTTTATTATGTAACCTCGTGTAACCAGTGTCGTCTCCGATGATCCGGGTGCCCTGTGCGAGTCCATAAAAAGATCCCCTATATATAATTTTTTTTTTCAAAAATCAACGATAATTAAGATTAAATATGTTAATAAGCAGTACAAAACAATAATATTGTTGCAAAATGGTGTATTTCACATAACTAAATGAATCGTGACACTCTCTGAGCATTCTTTGAAGAAAAGTTGTAGATCTAATCTTCATAATCCATATTCTCTTGTAGTTCATTCTCAATAGTTATAATTGTCAATCCATTAGGTCTTTCTTAGGACATTGTCGATCGTAATTAACAATTGTTTTGGGCTTTATCCAATTATTTTATAAATTGAATTTGATATTTATCTTATTGAATTAGAAATGGATCAAAACTAAACGATAAATTTATACTTTTATCTACATATGATTTTATTTTAATTTTGTGTTATAAAATATATATAATTTTTTATATAAAATATATGCAAAAAAAATTTGAAAATTTTGGGCCCCTCATAAAATCGGGCCCTGTGCGGTCGCACCTCCTGCACCCTATAAAAGCCCCCTTGCGTGTAACACACGAGTTATAAAGAAATATAAGCAAGCTATCCTGACTTATTTACAAATATTTTTTGTGCACCACTACCACTACAAGAAAACTAATAAAACGCCAGCTCAAATGTTAAAGGAAAAGTAGAAATATAATGCTTTCAAAAAGGGCCAATGGGTCACTGTTGTTGTGGTTTTCCAGACAACAAAGCCCCATGCTTTTGATTTCTTATTGTAACCTCATTTCCCATTATATTTCTTATGCTTTCTCTAGGCAACAAGTAAGGCATACTATAATATTCATCAAGTTAGCCATCAACCATTCATTATTTCTCTTTCTTTCTTTCCCCTAACATATAACAGAATCATAGGTGAAGTATTGTGTGCTCATTTCTCATCGATTTTCATCACTAAAACTGTCTTCGAAAGGACCAAAACTCGAATATGCAAGCGTGCACCATAGATTAACGGGCTAAATAGTCACGCCATCTCCGTTCAAAACACAAGTATGTTCAGTTTTTCTTTGTATGTTAATTCAACCCTTATACAAACCCGAGGACCAGATTGTATATTTGAATCGGCCCATAGAACCGGCCGGTCTCAGTTTGGGTTCTCGGGATTGTTGGGCCAACCGGGTTGCTACACATCCTTACTTTTGTGGAGTAAAATTGCTATATTTTGGATGTCTTATTTTATATTTTTTTCTAATTTTTTGGTGGATTTGATTTGATAGGAGAAAGGATTACAAAACACAAGTATGAATGAGTTCAATTCAGAAAGATCAAAGGCATGGAACATGTACACGGATTCGCCTCATAGCCCGCCTCAAACGGGAGGTGATGGTGAAGGTCCGTGGAAGAACTTTGGGACATCAATGAATGCTATTTCTTTTGGTTTTGTTGCAACCGCCGTGTTAATATCAATGTTCCTCATAATGGCGATATTTGAACATCTTTTTAGACCAAATGCTTCTTTCCCTTTGCCACAACATGGCACTCGTCACTCTCCCGAGGACTCGAGGCCAATGCACAAGCTCGTAAACTCAGAACCGCGTGTAAGTTCACACAAATAATTATATGATAGAACTCATCATTACAATTGGTAAATTCAGAACCGCGTTGTAGTGATGAGTTGTGTCATAAACCCATCATTACAACTTATAAAATTTAAATCGTGTGTAAGTTCACACAAACAAGTCTGTTGTAATGATGGGTTGCATTATGTCGTATAACCCTTTGTTACGACTGTATAATCCATTTAAACAACGCGTGGATTGATTTGTGACAGGTACAAGCGACATACCCGTCAGATTTTTCGGTATTGATGCCGGGGCAAGAGTATCCTACCTACATTGCACATTCTGCACCTTTACCTTGTTCACGGGAAGGAGTAAATTGGCCTAAACATAATCACAATAATTATGTATTTCCTTGATACAAAGTATTCCATGCATCAAATAGTTGTAAATAAGGTTGAATATAACAAAATACAATATTTTTCTATCTTGGGTTATTATAGAAAGTGAAATGTTTTTATTCTAGTCAGTTCTCAAAAGTACTTACGAAATTTATCACGATGCATAACTTGCACGTAGTAATACTGTTAAATTTCGGCTTCTCTACCTTGTGGCAATTTTTTCTTAAAATATGTGATACACTCATTTCTCATTATTACCATCTTTAACACCTTTGTACAATTCCCTCTCTTTTTCAAAACGCTAACATCATGTTTCTCAACCTACTGTCGGCTACTTTACTAAACTACAATCCCATGAACCCGGTTTTAGGTATAATTTACTAATTTTAAGGGATATCATGATGGTAAGGTGTCTCTTTTATATCCAGGTGATTTAGAATTACGATTTAGAATTACGGTATAAGTGATCAATAGGAGTTACTTAGTACACACGGAGTGGTCACGGGAAGAAGCCGGGAAAGATTGGGCCGGATGGGAACACCACCTAGGGGCGGATTTAGATAGATATCAACGGGTTCACCAGAACTCATCGCGTTTCGAAATTTTAATAGGATTTATATATAAAAAGCAGGTGTGAACCCATAGATATTATAAGGAGTGAAACCTTAGTGTTAGACCATCACAGCTTAGTTGGTAAGGAAGCTAGATTTTATCTTAATGGTGTCGCGTTCTACTCCCAATAATATCATCTTTTTTCAATAATTTATTTTTAATCCAAAGTTCACAAGTTTCTGTTGCAGCAGCAATGGCATTTCTTCTTAAATGGTATTTAAGCATGGACTTGTAAAGATAGAGTATAATATGATCTGATATGTATGGTATGTAATGTATATTCATATATTTGGATTATTTAAAGGATTCTTATAGAACAAGTTCACGATTTACAATAACGAGGCGGGTAAACGAGCAACAAGATGCGCCGCAACCCCCTTTTGAATTGTGAAACCGATCCTAGAAAAAACAAAACGTTGGGTCTTGGGGGCCGAAACATTACTATGCACGACCCTTTGAACCCTATTTGGATTAATTACTTGAACAATCTCTACAAGATACCCAATTCAATCTAGTTTAAAAAATATATATTTTTTAAAGTCTTAATTTGTTAGTTCGCTTTACGATCCAATATGGTTGAGTCGCCCAATATGTTTGTGATATGAATTTACTTGTATTCTATTTAAGTATTGCCTTAGATAAGATACCATAGGGGTTGTGATATGATCAAAATGTGTTACTAATTCTTTTCACTTGTTTGTTGAATGGCCTAATTATTAATTGGAAAATTTTGATTCTGAATTATGAATTTAGTTTGAGGTGAGATGAAGGAAGATGAGATTCTAAAAGAAAATGAAGAAGTTTTTAATCAAAATGAAGAAGAAAGCTCAAAATCTCGTTTCCTTCACACGATGTTCAAACTTCTCTTGAGATAAAGTTTTTATTTCTTTTAAAGATTTGGTGCAATTGTGGTCATTCTTGCTGATAGTATAGGTATTCAACCAAACCCGACCCAGTCCGAGTGTTCCCTCCAAAATTCTAACATTTGGTTGTGAGATATTTATCACCGAAAAAGGTGAACCCATAGAAAACAAATCCTAGATCCGCCACCCCCCTGGGCGGATCCGAGATGAGGTCATGCGGGGAGTAGGAGCTGAAGCTCACCGAAAGTGGGGATAGGAAAAAGGAGGAAAAAAGGGGAAAGTGAGATGAGTAGGGAAAAATGAGATGACACCATGGAAAATGGAAAAAAGTGGAAAAAATCAAAGAAAGCTGATTTGCCGCTGACATGAAAGCGGGAAAGAGTGGAAAAATCCATGACGACTGCTTTGGCTATAGGAGTTGCTTTAATAAAAAAAAGGTATAATATTGAGTAAATAAAAAAATAAATAAGATAGAATTGAGAGGGTGGATGACCTCATCCACTTCTTACCCCATTTTCGACTCTATAACCTAACTATTGATATAATAACGCAACACCACTTGTATACTTGCATCATTATCAACCTTCACCACATGATGTCACACGACATGCTATCTCAACTCACACGGATCTTTCTTCTGACTTCAGTGTTTTCCATACGTCTCTCTAGCAGCTTTTGTCCCATCTTAATTGATACGTGATCATTGTTTGTCAACTCGAACATGACATATATAGCATTATGTGGACTATAATCTTAAGCAGTTTGTGACGATTTTATTCTGTAATAAAATCTAGGTGGTGTTGTTAAAAACAAAATGGGGAGTTATACCTTTATTAGTATCAGTCTATATGAATAAAAAGGAGAGCAATAACTTATCTCTTTACAAACTTAATAAATTACAATATAGTCGACCTAAACTTTAATTATATTTATCCGCTTAATCAAAATATAAAATATGAAATATACTCATGTAATCATTTTGCTTTATTTATGAAAAATACATTAAAGAATAACTATGTTTTCCTTTTATTACCAAATCAAGGTTTAGAGCGAGAAAGAAAGGGGGAAAAAACATGATATATGTAATTTTAAATATTGGGTTGGATATGCTTATAATTGGGGTTTAAAAGAAAGGATATAGGTAACTAATTAAATAAATTTGTTATTGTTTCGAATCAGATGAACAAAACCCAACTTTCCTTGAATTCTATCCTTAGTGAAGGACTCTAAAGTCTAAAGCATGTTATGGGGTGATTTTGCAAATTCAGGAGGAGTGTGAGGGTGTTTGTGCAAAAAGGTTTCATGTATCCAACAAATTTGTGTTAATACCATCTGCAAAAACGGTAAAAATGAAACAGGGATTGAACCTGACGTGAATCGAACACGCAACCTTCTGATCTGGAGTCAGACGCGCTACCATTGCGCCACAGATCCTTGGTGCTATAAATCCAAACTTTATCTCTATAACCAGTATGTTTTTGAAATCTGAAATATATGTGTTCAAGAATTTTCAATTGATTTATTTTTTAAGCTAAATTTTTTGATTAATTGCAGTTAATGTTTAATACTACAATTAAGCTTGATATTAATTTTATTAATAGTAATTTTTTACTCCTAAATTTGTGATAGTTCTTTACTTTTTTTTTTTTAACATCAAACGTGCATAGTTACATTTATCGAAGCCCAAACTTGTACTATTGTATTGTAGTTACACAGCCCACTAAAGTCGACTAAACATGACAGAAATTAAGACCAATTAACCCACTAACAATGGAACTAAGTTTTGCACATATATTTAACAATTCCAACAATATAAGCAATTTCAGAGATCGATCTGGATGATGTATCACTTGTAGCAGTTCATTTCATATTTGTTTGGCGAGTTGATGGAAAATAGAGACTATGATGCAAATGATAATATTTTCACACGAATGGACGCCATAAAGTTGGAATTAAAATTGATTGTTCTTTTAGCTTTGTGTTAAATTATTATTGTTATTTTTTTTAATTAAATTGAGTATGATTACAACATAAGAAAGGAATACTTATATATATCGGTTCTTTTGTTAGTAGTGACATTCCTGAAGAAAGAAAAATAAGGTCTCACATGAAAGAAACAAGTTGACCATTATCTATTATCCATGTTTAGGAATTTCCAGGTAATAAAATGAAAAAGTGTTTCTCACGTATTGAATAAATGAGTGGAAGGAAAAAAAAGGTGTAATGATTAGCGAGGTGATGAAAAAATAAGAGGGTGATATGATATACTTTAAGAATTAAAAAAAGAGTAAACTGCAAAATGAGTCTCTATCATTAAAACTCGCTCTTGAGTCTCACCGTAATCCCTTCCGCCCAAAATTCGCAACATGAGTACTTGTTGTTCCTAATTTCAACCAACAGAGTCCCTTACGTTAGATAATTCAATTTACTCTTAGGCGGAGGGAACTCAAGGTGGGAGCGGGTGATAAGGCCACAAACTTATTTCGCAGTTTAGTATAAAAAAATGTCAAAGTTCGAATACTACACACAAAATAAATCAATTATGATTGTCGCTCCTATTAACTTCACACCATGAATCATATAGTCAAAAGAAATTATCTGGAAATCAAACAAATGAGTGGATTATCCGCCCAATATTTCAATGTAAATTCATGAACTAGCCGGGCATAAGAGTCAGAAAGAAAGTTGCTAACTTGATATTGAATACGTATGTACTATGTATTCATTGTAACAACTCTTCTAAAATCCGATACAAACTCTCCATAATATATAGTTCTTGTGTTACTTTAATTTGTCATTTCGCACAAATCTCCCATATATTTTAAGATCATTTAACCTAACTTGGACCAACACGCATGACTGAACTGAACATCCAATATGTTCATTAGAGCAAATAATGACATATGTTACCACATATGAGCATTGAGGGTGATTCAAATACTAAAGTATAAAAATAAGACCCACTTGTCGATATAAAAATAAAAACCAAAAATGTAATCTATTATATATAGTTTGATATTCTTAATACTTTCAAGTGGGTTAAAATAACCATAACCATAACCAAAAAATCGAAGTAATCATATAAACATAAAAAATATGGATCATTGATTCATTGAAATATAGAATTAATCTACTCATTAAGTGAATAAGTGACAATTATCAAGCTGGCCCAATAGTAGCATAACAGGCTAGATTTAAACAAATTCCATAAAGGCCCATTAACGGGATACAAATAGACAGTGTTCTCGTATAAATCCCCACTCTACCAAAACCCTAGATTTGCATTATTGCTTGAGTGAACATTCAATCGTCAGGTATTTGCTTCTCTCCTCAACTATCAATCAATCATATGTATTATCAAATCGTATCTGTTTTGCCTTAATCACTGATTTTAATTGTGGATTCATTTATGTCAATCTAGATCGGTATCAAAAGACGATCGTTTCTTCAATAAGCAATGGCGCTAGTAAGTTTTTCGTTTTCATTTGTGATTGGAACTATTTCTTGCTGCTTTTTAGCTCCGAGTTTGTGATGATCTTCATGCTAAACCGATTTGGGGTTTTGATGTGCATCTATACTGTATGGATCATGTTTATTTAGTTATACCGTCTTGTTTATGATGCCAAGTAGAAATTGGTCCAATTATAAGCAATCCGTCACCTTTTAGCATTATTTTCTGTAATATCTTTTGATAGATAATTCTGTTGATATCATTTCTAATAATAGAGTTCTAATTACATTGATCCACTAAATCTGATACCTGTTTATGTTACCTTCCGTGTTTTAACGGAAAATGACTCTTTATGACATTTACATCTAGTTGTCTTTGAATTACCGTACATTTTTTTAATTGGTCAACTTTGGTTTTGGATGAATTTTCTAAAGCAAAAACTTTTTTTTTATTTGGGTTTATTTCAAAAAGTTTCAAGTATATGCCCTGATATTTACAAGGTTTACAGGTGGTACCATGACTTTAGTTGGATGTAAATATTTTGCAAAATTTTTAGTAAATTGCAACGAATAACGACCACTGTGATGATTTTTTACTTGGTTATATCGGGTGATAATCAAATTTTGATGGCCAAACTAGTAGTTGAACACGAGTTTGATATGTTGTTTCCATTGTTTCATAATCGAACCGGTTGTTGAACCAATTGTGTTACCGGTTCACAAGTCCGACCCGATCCAACTATTCAAGAACTGGATAACGTTATATATTTGACTATTTTTGTTGCAATTAACAATTTCAAATAGCTCACACACTATGAACATTAACTTAAATTTTTTGAACTATTTACTAACTAAATTTTTGTTCTCAACCCTATATTATTAGTTTAATCATAAGAATTAACCTATAAAACTCTTAATTGGGTTTTTTTATGCATTATATGTCTCGGCTTTTAGTTTTTAAAAATAAAAAGTTATGAGCTTGCATTAAATTTGTTTACTATTTTTTTGTGTTAATTAGTTTGCTGTTTTTTGATGATTATTTGACTTGGTTTCAGATCTTTCATACTCCTGGAAAAAATAAGAATGTCAACAAAGCACTAATTGCTGCAGAATATGTTGGTGTTAACATTAAATTGGCTGATAATTTTCAAATGGGTGTTTCAAACAAAACTCCAGAGTTTCTTAAGATGAACCCTATTGGAAAGGTATTGTTATCTTGGTTTTTTCTAATTCATAATAGTTAATTAAATAACAAAACTTTATTAAGCTGTTTTTGCCTTTATGTTTATTATTTAATATAGGTTCCGGTTCTTGAGACTCCTGATGGGCCTATATTTGAGAGTAATGCAATAGCTCGCTATGGTGAGTGATTTTTTTGTTTTAGTTATTTATTTTTTAAATATCTTTTTTAGTTTTGTTGGCTTTCTATGGTAACACATATATTTTTTTATCTTGTTTGCTGCAGTTGCTCATGGAACTTTTCTTTTTGGGTCTTCCCCTATAGAATATGTTAGTTATTTTATTTTCAATATTATTTTTGTGTGATACATGGATATTATACATATATATGTCGCTTATATATACATTTTTAAATATATTTACAGGGTCAAATTGAGCAATGGATTGACTTCTCTTCATTTGAGCTTGATGCAAATGTCAGAGGATGGCTATTTCCAAGATTGGGAGTTGGCAGCTACATTAAACCTGTTAGTTTCTTTTTTCATTTTTTTACATCCAATAATATTTTTTTCATCATGATTTTTTAAAATAATTTCAAATCTATAATTTGAAGGTTGAGGAGACCTATATTGCTAACTTGAAAAGAGGTTTTGATGCTTTAAACAAGTATCTTGCATCACACACTTTCTTGGTTGGTGACATCATCACTCTAGCTGACATCATCACTTCATGTAACTTGTTGATGGCATTTCAATCCTTAACACCGAAAAGCTTCACATCTGAGTATCCTCACGTCGAGAGGTATTTTTGGACCATGGTTAACCAACCCAATTTCAACAAGATAATTGGTGAAGTTAAGCAAGCGGATGTTGTTATTCCTCTTGCTTCCGCAAAGAAACTGGAGGCAAAACCGAAACCGGAGCCGAAAAAAGAAGTTAAGAAAGAAGAAGCACCCAAAAAGCCAGAGGTTCAAGTTGTAGAAGAAGAAGAGGCACCAAAACCTAAACCAAAGAACCCGCTTGATTTACTACCGCCAAGTAAGATGGTTTTGGATGATTGGAAGCGGCTTTATTCCAACACCAAGACCAATTTCCGTGAGGTGGCAATCAAAGGTATATATATATATATATAGGGGATGGATATTTCGAAACCCACTTGAGTTGAGAAAACTCTAGAAACCCACATTTTGTAAGATATGTAACGACTTTTTTTGAAATTTTAATTTTTATAACTTTATATTTTTTATATAAATTCTACATTTAAATATAAGACTTTTGGTGAAAAAATTATATAAAGCGCCGAGTAGTTTTTTTAAAAATAGATTTTACAATTTTTAGAGAATTGTAACAACACATGTAAAATGTTACATATGTAACACATGTAAAATGTTACATATGTAACACATTTACCCTGAAATTGCTGAAATTTTAGGAAAACAAGTTTTTTTATATATTTTTGGGGTATTTTTTTTAAAAAGTACTCAACGTTTTTTTTAATAAAAAGTGAGCCTTTTTAAAAAAAAAAAAATAATTTTTTAAACTTAGAGTTTTCGAGAGTTCTTTAGAGTTTTCGGGGTTTTTAGTTTCTGGGGTTTTATCAACTCGAGAGGGTCTTCATACGCGTAGTAAATTATAAAGCAAGTGTAATCATTTACAGAAAATTATATTTTACTTTATTTATTTACACAAATTATATTTTAGTCGTTATAGTATTTACGCATTGGATGATATTTAGTTTATGCTAGTAATTTGACCAATGACACTTGTAATCTTTGTATTTTGTTGTCACACTCAATCCTAGTAAACATGAATTGGGAAAATATGCATGAAAAAAATATTGTGCAAATCAATTGTAAAGCAAGTGTAATCATTTTGTATGAGTTTGCTACTGGGATTGCCTTTGACAACCTAAGTGAAAGTTAGGATTGTTACGAATCAAATTGCAAGTACAGATTATTATCGGTCAATGAGTTGTAGTTTCGAGTATGAAAATTCGAAATCGTTTTTTACCTTGTAATTTTATTTTACTTTTGAGTACATAACTAATTGTTTTGTTGGATGCTTTTTCAGGATTTTGGGACATGTTTGACCCTGAAGGCTACTCTCTTTGGTTTTGTGATTACAAATACAATGATGAGAACACGGTTTCGTTTGTGACAATGAACAAGGTTGGTGGATTCTTGCAGCGTATGGATCTTGCACGCAAATACGCGTTTGGAAAGATGTTGATTATTGGAAACGAGCCACCGTTCAAGGTCAAGGGTTTGTGGTTATTCCGTGGACCCGAGATCCCAAAGTTTGTTATGGACGAGTGTTACGACATGGAACTTTACGAGTGGACCAAAGTTGACCTTTCTGACGAAGCGCAAAAGGAGCGAGTGAATCAGATGATTGAGGATCAAGAGCCTTTTGAAGGTGAGGCTCTTTTGGATGCAAAGTGCTTCAAGTGATCTTACAATTATATCAAATCTTGTTTCTGGTTTTTGTTTCAAGTGTATGATTTAGATACATGTGAACTTTATTTGTGATGTTTAACACACTATAAGTATCCGGTTTTGTTTTTTAAATACTCTCTTTGAGGTATAGGAGTTCAGTGAGTTTTTTTCTATTGCAGTTGTGTTATGATTCTTAAAACGTGTTGAAAAATAGGTCTTATTATGAAACAACGTGAGGTTTGGTCTAAATTGAACTACGGATAACTAGGATATAACATTATAAGATATATACATAAATAGAAAAATGTACATGTATCGGGCTTTTTGGGTCAACTGCCTTAAAGGCATATGAACTTGACAATCATTAACTTGGAAGCCTTGAATACTTTTGAATTTTGATTGCTTTGTCGTCTTAATCCTACCTAAGTATTTTGTAAGTTAAGCTTTCTGCCTTTTTTTAGTTACCACCACATCACTCTATATTGTATAGTATGTATGTATAGTATAACAAATATAAGTTTGGGTGAACAGTAACCCTTAAACAGTTGTTATATAATTTCTTTTCGTCACTTAATGCATATTGTCCATTGGATTAGCTGGTAGTTGGTTTGTTTTGTGACATGATGATCGCTGGTTCAAAATCCTTTTGTGTTTAATTTCTTTGTTTCGTTTATGTATGCGTGGCCACGTTGAGTTTTGCCACGCGTTTCATCTTGAAGCTACCACGGTTTTAAAAAACAAGAAACCCGTGATAAGTCAGATCTCTTTCCACCACCTCTTTCTTTCTTCTTCTTTCTCCCAATTTTAGATCTCCAAGTTCAGATCACGAAGAAGAGGAAACCCTAAATTTCATTTCTCAAATCACACCGCCAAAATTTCATCTTTCTATAACCCTAAAACACACTTTCGCGAGATACTCTTTCATGGAAGTAAAGAATCCACTAATATGGGGTTGATTTAGACGATGCTGGTGGTGGTAGGTGGCGGAGATGACGGAGCAGACGTCGATCCTGTAATTATTGACAAAAAAGGCCGAATTGTATCTCTGAAGGTACAAATATTGTTTTATTTTTTGATATTGTGCAATTTCATACTTTATTCTTCACGGTTCTTATGCAAACTTCAAGGTTTTAAGGCTTGAGGTTTGAAGAGATTGTTTGAAATCTCGAATCACTTAATTTTTTTTTGTAGTGTAAAAGTAAAAGAAATAATTACAACTGAAATGTAAACCATGTTGATTACCATAGGTTGTGGAAGGAGGCCACAGGTGGCTCTACTACTGGTACATCTGGTGATGGTGGTGTAGGATCAGCCATGGACCTAGACCGGCGTGGTATATGCTCGGGAAAGGATACCCTCTTTCGAGGGGTGAACATCATAATAGGCCCATCAGGGCGTAATCGGTACGGCTCGAAAGATGGCTCAGTGGGTGGTGCTAGGTAAACTGGTATATATGATCTACGGATGGTGCCTACGGTAGGTATAGGCTCTAAATCAGCTTGGTGTGGGTGATAGGCAGGTCTAGATGGTTCGGCTAGTGTTTGTGTATGTATGTCGGTATGCTCGGGTGGTAAGTCTACATATGGTGGAAATCGGGGTATAATGCCCTCTATGGTGGCAGTATCTATAGCATGTGTAGTTGACTCGAAAACAGAACCAAAAGCAATAGTGCGAGGAACCGACTCCTCCCAACCAAAACCTCCCTCTACATGACCCGAGGTCTCGTCCTGCCCGTATCGTATCCGGCAACATCCATATCCATAACCAGGCCTACATCCTCTATCTGATCATCATCCATGTCGTGGTCTATACCCTCCATCTGCTGACTCTAAGTCAAGCTCATCCTCACCACACTCTAGAGAATGTGGTGGATCAATAGGGGCTTGTGGTGGATCAATAGGGGCTGGTGGTGGACTGTGAGGAACCTGAGGAACCTCGTCGTCCGAATCCGTAAGAATAATGAGATAGGAGTATGAATGTGACATGCCTGCAGAATGCATAAGTTGTATGTGATATAGTGTTATGCATAAGAAATATATCTTATATATGTACACATAAGTCTTAGGGTTATAGTTCATACTATATTGTAATCGAGTTTTTATTAAAACCTAGCTCTGATACCAATCTGTGACACCCCACTCCCTGGCCCCCGGTTTCCGACCGGTCCGTGAGTGGTCTACCATTGTATCATCTCGGTATTGCAGGATCGAGTCAATCAGTTTAATTTACAACTCATATTACACCAAACACACGTTCCATTTATATCAAGAGTTTATACATACATCGGAAGCAAATACAATTACATCATATAATTAAACAAACACATAGCATGGAAACTCACAAATACCTTGTCCTGTTTTAGATACCTAAGATTATATATAGTTTGAAAACGGTCGGTATAAGCTGGTGAGTTCACATGTTTTTATATCATGAGTAAAACCTTTATCAATTTGATTAAGACCACAATACTATTTGCAAAACTGTTGATCAAATTAACAATTTCCAGTGATGTTATTACCATAAAAGTACCAGAACCAAAGCGTGATATGATTTTTGCCCCACATATGACTACCATAAATCATATAAGAGAAAATAATAATGCATGCGCGTAAACCTCCGGTTCTACCGCATGAGACTACCCATTATTACCCTATCACCCCGTGTTAACGGTCCAGTTTGTACGGGACTATGATTAAGTGGTATGTTAACGTTACAATGTTGTTACAATTATGTAATAACGGATAGTCATTGTGTCATGTCTTCAAAACGTAGTGATATGTATATGTAATCTCCCCCGTATTGTAAAACAGTAAAATGTATTAAAATAGGGGATGTGAAACTCACCTAACGGACGTGGTAACGAGATGAATAATAGGAAGAGAATGAGTATTCCAAGAGTGCGATAATAACTTCTTGCGTGGATACGATCGATCATAACCACATATAACTTTCCGTACGAATTCGAATCAGAGATGATCTGCTCGTCGACTTTTATATATAGGCAAATCTGATTGAGCCAGGCGATACGTGCGACTAAAGATGTCGAGCTTGCGCGACGCGCGCGGGAAGGTTGGCTGAGCCGCCTTTATCCGGTGGCTGAGCGATACGCACTGGAGGAAGAGGATACGGTGCGCGATGTGCGTGGGTTTCGCGAGATCGCGGGCTTCTGCGAGGCTACCATGTGGCACTGAGTCACTGGTTTAGACTCTGCCACGTCGCCATAGCCTTGCCACACAGCTTCTGATGTTGCTACATGGGCCTCGAGCATGTCACGTGGTGACACGTGACTCATACTGTTTTAAACGCGACTAGTTATTTTCAATTCGCGTTTCCCGCCTCGTTTAAACTCTGTTTTACACGGGGTTTTCGCCTATGTTCACACTTTTCATTTCCTACCCAACCCCATTGGTTTCACCTCCTGAGGAGGTGTTGAGATTTCAACCATAT
>WOUH02000002.1:5425499-5439043 GCA_009936405.2 Stevia rebaudiana
ATTCGGTTTCTTCTCACTCACCGATCAATGGAGATCATCAAAAGGATTGGGAAATTAGGGCTTTTAACTTTAAAGGGGGGAAATGGTGAATGGTCAGATTTACCCTCACATGTGTGTCACGTGCAGCCATTTAACGTCCAAAATAGACGGACGTTTTGATAAAGGACGTAAAGTGAAACGAATTGAATAGGTAAAGGATGAATATGGCGTTTTTAAAACATTAAGGATGATTCATGAAAGTTAATATACACCTAAAGGATGAAAATTGTAATTTTCTCTTAATTTTATTATCTTTAAACTAATCACATTTCAACGAAACACTCAAATCCAAATTAGAGAAAATAAAATACCACTCACTGCGTAATATTGTATTGCAACTATTCCTATAACTTTAATCCCAATATGACACAGTAACTTTTAAAACACTTTTCCAATAATTTAAATTTTAAAAACAAAATACCAACATTAAGAAATACAAAAAATTTATAATTATTTGATTTTGGTTGGTTGGTTGGTCTAAGGCTGGAGACAGCCTGTCAGCAACAAAGTTCTACTCTCTCTCTATGCCTTACCTTACGTTCGCTTTTTTTCTCTCTCCTTTCCTCCTAGGTTTTTCAATTTCCCCCAAACAAGATCCACAATTTCGCGTTTCATTGTAAGTAATTACGCAATTGATCTATGTTTTTCTTTCAATTTCACATGCGTAGGTTTTATCCATCGTTAATTCATTGTTTAGCGACTTTTATTTGTTGATTTGGATTGTAAGGATAAAATCTCTGTATGATACTCTTGATTTTTGCTAAATTGATGTCAAAAGAGGTGTTATACTCTTGTGTACTGATCTTCATGGTTTGTTTTCTCGTTTAATTCGGATTCATTTCGAATTTGACGTTTTATCTGATGAATTTTGACTTATATTGCGATTATAGTGAATTAAAAGCAAAAGTTTTTCGTTGTTGATTATCTTATTATGTGTGCTTGATCGTACATGCATGACATAATTATGTTGAAACCTCTGTATGGTTATGTTTAGGGTTTGGAGATGTATGCTTACATTCTATAACGATGTAATTGAATGACTGTTGATGGATCTATGTTACAGAAGTTGAATTTCATCTATATAACTGCTATTTATGTCGACAGAAAAGTATAAACTTCTTATTGTACATAATCAAAGATTAAGCCCGAAGATTGCACAAAATATTATGCAAATACTAGAGCTATATGAACTGCATTAAACACACTTTAACATTGCAGTTGCTGCAATCATGGCTGATGTTATCTTCCTTTTCTGCCCTTTTCAGTATATCCTTATAAAACATCTTTTCTGGTGATAATACTTATAACTTATTATTTTTTTTATATTATAGGTGGTTTAGTTGGCTAGCTATTTGGAGACATAACATAACATAATCATTCACATTACTATGTGACAATTGAAGTTATTACCATCAAAGTTGTTGATCAGTTTACAATGCAGTTTCATCAATTGTTTGGTAATTTAACCGATTCGGTTATAAATATGAGTTGAAATTAAGTTACACGGGGCGTTTGTGTAACATCCATGCTGGCAGAGAGCATGCGTGGAATCTATTTTTTGGGTAATGCCCCTGACAAGTGTACTTGCTGATGCACTCGGTGTGGTTACAGTTTCTTTAGTTGCGGTTTTGGGTCTCATCGGTTTACTTTGCATCGTGTATTCGTTCTATTTTCGGGACCACATTCGTAGTCAAAGTCAAACCCAACTCAGATACTTCAGTGGCCCGTGGGTGGTTAGAATAATCTTCATCTTATTATCAATCTGGTGGGGTTTTGGTGAAATTTCAAGACTCGAATTCTTGAGGCGTGACGGTCGCGTATTCCACACTCTTGATTCAAATTGGCAGGAAATCGTATGTAAATGTTACGTCGTGTCAAACCTAGGATTCTCAGAACCGTGTTTACTCATAACCCTCGTTTTTCTTCTTCGTGCGTGTTTACAGAATACCGATTCGGGTCCGTTAAGCCAGAAATGGAATTCGAAAACCATGATTTGCATACTTTTATGTATATTACCCATCTTTGCCCTTCAAATGACAGTTGTGTTAGTTGGACCACGATACGAGACGGATCTTCACTTGAACAAAAACGGCTACTTTTTCAAAACCACAACCGCGTACACGAATGATGTATCGCGATGCTACTACCCTTTATTAAGCACCATACTTGTCGGTGTATTTGCTATCGTGCTAACTCTTTACTTGTTCTGGCTCGGGACGCGAATACTAATTCTGGTGATTAATAAGGGTTTGAAGAAAAGGGTGTACACATTGATATTTTTTGTTTCTTGTTTTTATCCGTTACGTGTTTTGTTACTCGGTTTATCTGTTGTGTTCGAACCGGGTGATCCCGCGTTTGAAGTTGTTACATTCTTGGCTTTTTTTTCTCTTTTGTGTTGTGTCGGGGTCGCGATCTGTATACTCGTTTATTTCCCGATTGCAGATTCTTTAGCTTTGAAGAATCTGCAAGATATGGAGGCTACAAGAAGGATTATTGGGGAACATAATGACACTTTGTCACTAATCGCTAACCCTAACCCGCTTGATGATTTTATGGCGAGTGATTCGTCAACAAAACGGGGGTCGGTTTCTTTTCGGGCAATGGAACGCGAACGGGACAAACAACGGGTGGATAAATCTTTGTTTGTTGAGTTGAATCTTTTTTCGCCAAGTCAGCAGTCGACCCCGACTGGTTCACCTCGGCTACATGGTTGGCCTGTTAGGTCAGGTTCATGAAGTGTGATGGTTAACCAACATGTCAAATCATTTTTGTGGTAAAAACGGTTTGTAAAGGTCTTTAGATTTAATAAGGATTGCTATTTTTTTGTTTTGTATCTTTTTGTTTCATTTTTTGTTTTGGTAGAACTGATCTTGTATCTCTCATTTTGTTATACTTTTATAACCTGTACAATTTCGTTATTGCTTGCAATTCAAGTTTTTGCTTTTTTAAAATTTTGTTTGATCAAGGCACTTGATTGTCTGGTTGTTTAACATTACTCAATACTCATTAATCATGCGGTTTTTTGACATTACTCGTTGATCATATACCACAAAAATTACTATTTAAAAGCGCTCTAATATACACTCATCCTAGTGTATTAAATGAGCTCAAATATAGGTTTGAATTCCACTCAATTCGAGCTAAAAAACAGCATTTAAAACAGAAATAAAGACACTAAGTATGGCTGGAAATTAGAGATATAGACTATAGAGGCACGATCTTGACTAACTTATTAATATACTAGGTTAAAATGCTATGTAATACAATGGTTAAAGAACAAAAATATTTAAAATAAGAAGATAGTTATATAAACATAGATGATTAAAAGAAATAAAATGTTAAATTTTATTTGACGAAGAAATTTGAATATGAATGATTAACTAATATAAGCAGAAAATATAAACATTGACATAACAAAATTGTGATTTGTAGGTATAAAACAGCTATCATAGTTTTTTTGTATCATGATTCTTATGTTTGTTTATATATATATAACTTTTTCAAAATTCTAGCATTATGATATTTAATAAATGTTAAAATTTAATATGAGATAGAAGATGAAAAATAAGCTTGAGAAGGCACTACAAAATGACACGCGTCACTACAAAACCTTCCGTTGTTGTATAGAATAGATATATAGAAAAAAAAAACTTTAATTTTGTATCCTTAACAGGTATCTTTTAATGGATCTAAACTCCTAAAATTATTTCAATATTCTAAGTTTCCAACTATATGTTTTTTATTGTTAATAAATTAATTATTGAATAGAGAAAAAGTTGTTGCCTATACCCACATAAAAGGCTTGATTTTACAACTATTTTTTAATAAAATAATTTCTAAAGATGTATAAACAATTTGGATAGACATGATGAAGAAAATCCGAACGGAAATGAGTTGGACTGCAAGCTGTTCTTAGGAATGTATCTGGAGTCAAGAAGCCAATAGATTCACGTTATCCCAACTAATAAATAATAAATTTTTTTTAACAGTAAATTTATTCTAGCAAAATCATACCATTAGACCATTGGTCATTGGTAATAAATAAATAAATGAGCAATCGAATACAACTAGTATATTTTTATTTTATGAAACTGAATATAGTTATTATTTATATTATATATTAAATCTACGATATCATAAACACGGGTAGCCGTATATAATCTTTAGTTGACGATTGAACCAATAGGTTTCTATTAATAGAAACCGAGAACGGACCAAAAAAATGTAATAAGACTAAACTTTCAAATAGTTACTAATAAGCTTGTTACTTGTTAGCAGTTAATTGTTAATATCATCAAGTTATTGTTTAAATGTTTCTGCCCAGTAT
Organism: Stevia rebaudiana; assembly: GCA_009936405.2. Lineage (NCBI taxonomy): Eukaryota > Viridiplantae > Streptophyta > Magnoliopsida > Asterales > Asteraceae > Stevia > Stevia rebaudiana. The sequence continues at coordinate 5,429,866 of WOUH02000002.1, forward strand.
AAACGTGAGACCTCCAAAGAAGCAGTGCTTGCAATTTTCATAACAATGAATCCGCAACAATAATTTACGAGTCCGAAGTTTCAAAGCAACTAGAGGTGGTCAAATAAAAAAAACAATAATTATAATATTTATTTAGATTCTAATTCCATCAAATTAAACAATTTAGAAACCAACTAGAGTTGAAATGTTGTTAATAAAAATATATATATATATATATATAAAAGTTAAAAGAATATACTATATATCTTTTGAATTGAGTTATGACATGTGAAAGGCACAATCATTCAAGAATATATATATCTTTTGACAACCATGAACCTAAACTGTTCTAAGACATGGTCACCTTAAATGCTTTTCGGAGATGATGTGTTCGTGGTGTGATGTGGTGTCACGAGTAACACCACGCCGGTGCAGGGCCGGTCCTGAAGATTTAAGTGCCTGGGACGAGACGAAAAAAAAAGGCCCCTATGTTCGAACGAATTATCAATTATATAAACCTATTTTTTTAAAACGAGGATTAAAGTTATAACAATAAACATAGCAACTTTGAATGGTTAAACAAAGTTCCTAGTTTCGTTGATAATCTGCAGTTAAACTATCAAAATATTGAAAGATCGAAACAATCTAGCTGCATTTTTAAAATAATACTCAAAACTTTCTTTCTTTTCACAAAATCTTATAAAACCTATCCCACATCGCCCCGTTAGAAAAGTTGTAAAATAATTTCTTTTATAAATTAATCAAAACCTCAAGGCTTTTTCAAATTTTTTTGGTATTTTAATCTATTTTAAAGTAATTAGATTAGATTAAATACTCAAAATATGTAAATTATTTTATAGATATATTTTTTTCAGTATTTTTGTATAATTTTCTGGATTTTTATTTTGGAATTTATTATTAAAAGATGAAGTAAATAATTAGGAGGATGATTAATCAAAATGTAAAAATAGGCGTAGGGGATGGGTCCTGTGACCTCTTGTTGTTATACGGAATGTCTTAACCACCATGCTGCATGATGGTTTTTTTTTTTTTTGAAATCAGAAAGAAATTGTTATAATGTTTTTTTCTTTATTTTGGGCCCCTCAAAATATTAGGCCCGGGGCGACGGCCCACTTCGCCCATGCTATGGGCCGGCCCTGCGCCAGTGTAGCGATGCCACGGTATTATTTGCGTTTGGAGTGATGGCTTCGTACGGGATGAAGAGCCCTTTCTTACACTATGTGTAATACATATCTTACACTTTCACCTCCTAACTATAAAATACCTTTCCCACACGGTCACACCCCCATCCTCTTCATCATTCTCACTTTTATTTCATAATAATTTTTTATTTAAGAAACATAAATAAATATACAAGATTAAAAAAAAATAAATAAATAACAAACATAACTACATTTCAAATAACAATTATTAAAATAACCGTACTTAAAATTAGAACAAAAATAATATATATTAAAATTAAACTAGAAATTTGGGAGATGTTTCAAAATGTCCCGTACTTCGACATTTACAGTATTATGCGTCGTCATATTTTTGTAACCGTCAGCAACACGCCTTATGATGACATTCCCTGTCCAATCTTCTTCACTGTTGTTACGAACATGGTTTTCAAATGTACCAAATAAAGATGTTCGGCTTTTAAATCGCTACTTATGGCTTAGTTGATGACACATGTGACTATCGCCTTCGGGGCATCTAGTAGGAAAACCCGAGGGACTTATTTCCAAAAACTCAAACGCAAGAAGATGGGGTTCCCCGCTTTCCTTAACTAGAATCTAAGACCGTGCCAAACAAACTTCCTCCTTGTGGCTCCATCTTTGTGAACCCATTTTTTAAAAAATTGATAAGAGCAGACGATTAGTGGTAAGATCTGTGAGAATGTAAGAACATAATATAGGTACAAATGAGATTATAGAATAAGGTGATGGTTACAATACAAAAGAGAAAAACCAGGAGAATGATAGGATGGAATTATAGTCATTAATTAAGGAAATCAACAGTTAAGATGAGATGGTCCCACATTAAAAAAACAAAAGTGCGTATATTTTAACTAAAAGAGTAAAAGAGGGAATAACCAACAATTTTGACATTTTTGAAACAAATCAACTTCCACCCGATTATTTAACTTTTACACATTTTATTATTTTTTTTTACGTTACACCATATGATAGAGAATTTCATTACCTATAATTTGAGCATAGTATTGATATGGTTTTTTTCGATTTTTTTGACGTGGTCCGTATTTGTTTGATTTGGTCCGCGTTTTCTCAGTTAGATCGATTGTAATCTTGAAATTGCAGTCCTTTTTTTATAATTGCAGTCCGTATTTTTAAACTTTCGGTCCGTATCTTTTTACCCTTTGGCCCGTTCTTTTTTTTACCCTTCTATGCCTTCCTATGCTTCTCACGGTTTTCCCCTTTGTACGTTAGCCGTCCACTATAGAACAATTAGTAATTTGGTACGTTAGCCATTGGAACGACTTTATTTTAAAGATCAAACTTTGACCACGTGGCTCAATCAAAAGCAAGGAGGTGGGGATCGAGAGCAGTTGGGATTGATTCGGGCAAGTGAACGGGATGGGGTGGGGGTTCCTCTCGGTGGTCGCGTGGCACATGGCCCCCTGGTAGTTTTGTGTTCTATATTAACCATCTAAATTTGTATACGGAGGAGGTGGTGTCAATGATGGATATTTTCAAGGCTGAATGATAAAGTGAAAGATGGACGAGAATGGTGACGTGACGCGACACTGAGTTGAAGTTCCAAGGCATGAGGGTGCAACGGGACACCGTACTTAAGACGGAGTTCAAGGGGCTCCAAGACACGGGGTTCAAGGGGCATCACACCTCATGTGTTTCGAAAGGAACGCCCCCTAATAGGATTGAGCTCCCTAATTAACGTGAAGAAATCTTATTTTGACATGTTAAACATACACTACAAATATCTAGATTCAATTTTGATTAAAGTTGTTTATAAATGATGATAGGTAGAAAATATCATTAGTGACAACTTAACAACCATCATATGTAAGTACAATTGTAATTAAGATATTTGCCAACATGAGTATAAGTAATAACTTGTTATTTAGTGGACACTATGTCTAACATTGACAACTCTCCATTATAAAAACATGGTCAGTGGCAACCGGTATTGAAAGTATACACACATACATACATTTATGCACTCAGGCTTTTTATTTTTCTAACGGTAAATATTTTATTTTACTTTATTGCAACTATAGCAAGAATTTAGCCCAAAAACATTACATGGAAAGGACTGGAGTTAATAATTAATACCACTCCACGAAACTAGTTACTTTATATTAAAAAAGCATAGCTTATGAACCGTAACTTACACCAATTACTATGCCAGTTACCTTAAAAAAAACTATAGGGTGTTATTATTATGGCAGTTACCTTAAAAAAAAGTCATAAAAAAAGCTATAGGGTGTTATTATTTTATGAATAGTTCGTTACATCCTTGAACAGTTGAAATAACAAACCCATAAAACAATAAAACCCGAGTGATTTAGAATAGAAATAAAGTTATTTTAAATGAAACTTGAGGTTATAGAAGACTTTTATGAGTTTTAGTAGCTAAATGTCTAAACTACCATGAATACAAATAAAAAAGATTCTACAACCCGAACTTAAAGATAACACTTATTTAAAAGCACAACAGTCATCTCTTAAAAAGAGTGACCAACACTTATGTGTCAGGCGTAACAAATATTTCGGTTTCAAAACAATGAATGTTCATATATATATAATATAATATATTACAAAACATTGTTGTTTATGTAAATGATGCAAATAAACTCATTACCGCCTTTAAATCAAGCGGTTGATTGCTTCAAATAAGCAATAAGATCAGCCCGATCCTGTGGCTTTTTCAATCCAGGAAAAACCATCTTTGTTCCAGGAATGTACTACATCATTAAAAAATAATAATGATATTACAAATTCATTTCAGAACAGCTAAATGAGATCATTAATCATTAATCCAACTTATTAATTATACCTTCTTAGGGTTAAGCAAGTATTCATAGAGTGTATTTTCTTCCCAAATCACAGCTCTATTCTTATTAGCAGCAGAATAAGAATATCCTGCAGTTGTACCAGATTGTCTTCCAAATAGCCCGTTCAAATTCGGCCCTAAAATTCATAATTTTATAATAAACAAACGTGGATTAAGAATTTGATTATGAAATAATCATCACAATTTGAAGCACAAGTTCTAAAATTTGGATTTAGGAATTATCCCTTGAATTAAGGATGGAAAAACACAATGCAGCCATATTTGTTTACTATCAAAATTTGAGTATCTTTTTATATATATATCCTTCTAAAAATCAAAATAAGAACAGAATTTCATCATAAAGGCAGGTTAGCAACCAGTATTATATGTTTATGAGTAAACCAATTGAATGAAATAAACACATACATACAACAGCTGCATCTACCATTGCTTAAACAAGAACAATATTTCTCTCGATTGTTCTAATGACACAAGCTTGTCAAGTAACACGAATGAAATTTCAATTTGTTGAACTACAAACCAGCAAAACTCCATTTCTACAAGTTAATCTGGTTTCTAAAAGTTAGCCTTATGCGTAAAAGCAGAGCAAAATCAAGAGATTAATTAACTAAATCGGCCCCAATTTTAGATCAGAATCGATCCATTAAACTTCATAACCGGAAAACACGGAAATCTGTACATATTATTCAGAAACATATCATTCATTATATTCAATCAGACAAAGAAGGAAGAAAACCTTGTTTGTGGCCAGCGCCTTTATCGACGGTATGACACTGAGCGCACTTGGTTTTGAAAATCTTCTCGCCGGCTTTAGCATCGCCGGCCGGTGCCTGTTCGAATGACGCCATTTTCCGATTTCAAGAGAGAGGAGATGTTCGAATTTATGGGGTGGTGCGTTTCTAGAGTATTCTGGTTTGTGACGGATAATGTAGTTCATAAACAAATTCGTGGCTTTATATACGCGGCACACGACGCCATGACTTCGACCGTAACTTGACGACTATACCACAAGTTCCGGTTGGTGCATTTTTCGGGTGAAATATAATACTTTATTAAATAAGTAACTTAAAAATCGTGTATTATACATAATTAAATAATTAACACTTAAAAATTATATCACTCATTCGTTACGTATGTATATTAAGTTACTATTTAAATACACAAAACAAATAAATGTTGACATTTCTAGAGTGTAGTTTGTTTTTTAAAATGTAAAATTTATGCAGTCTGTAGACCATATCTGTAGAAAAAAAAGTTGGACGAAACCTTCACAGTCTGTAAAAAAAGATTGTTTGTTCTTAACGTATGTAGGCTGTTAAAATAAATTGGTGGTGATGCATGTTAATAAGTATGTTATTTTGGGCATTAGTTAAATACACACATACATTTAATTAAAAAAAACCAAAAATATATAATTGACCCATTAGGGGGGACTTGAAATTGAAATTGACACATGCCCTATTAATCAATTAAAACTTGAAGACCTCAAAATAATGGGGACAAAATTATGCCCCCTCAATGCGACGACCAACCAACGGGAAATAATACACCATTGGCATCTCCATTTTCTCCAGCCAAGTGGCCAGCTCCGCCAATCCGTCACTGCCTTGCCGCCAGCCACAGCCCCACGACCCAATGCCACTACTGCCCCTTGCCATCATTTTCTCCAATAGGTTTGATATTTTCCTCCAAAACCGTAAATCCTCAATTTTTATTTTTCTTTATTTGGTCAATCTAAGTCTTTGTTTGTATATTTTTTTTTAACCATAGTGGTGCAACGAAAGGACCATTGCTCTTAGAGTGCAATAACCGATTTTCGAAACCTTGGGGCCTTACACTCATAGGTGCAATTTTTCAGTGGCGTTAGTAGGGCTCCCCCAGTGATGCGATTGCAGCAGAGGCTCCATCCAACCCTCCTAACGAGCCTAGTTGGTCGGAGTCGAACCCTCCAAACCTTTCTGCGTAAAACCCTTTTTGGCTCGGATTCGCAGCAGGGTGGTAGCCCAGGACGAGTGTCATTGTCATGTCTAGCAAACCGCTCATGATGGGGTTGAACCCGGATCACAAGTGACACCAAGTACCTTCCTCGCCATTAGCTATCTTTGCAGACATGTCTTTGTTTGTCAACAAGTATTTTTTTTGTTTGAATGACAATTAGAATATTTATTATTTGAATGAAAGAAATAGAGTTTTAGTTGTTTGTCCCGTCCCGACCCGAACCGCCGACCCGACAACCTAAAACATGGTGATAGGAAAAAAAATTATGAGTCTCGAATTTCCGTCACTGCTTAGCTTTTGTTCAAGCTCCGCCACTCATAGAGGTACTAAGTACTATTGGACTAAAATCTTAAAAGGTATGCATTCAATATTTAACTTACTATGATTCCTCATCTCGTTATTTGACATGCATAAATGTAAGATGGAATGCAATGGACCATTGTGTTATAAAAGGAAAAAACAAAACATGTTTGTTAATCAAGTAATAAGGAGTAACAAAATCAAGTTGGCTTGTAAGGTACTCGAGATCGAATCGATAAAACCTCAAACGAGCTTGGACTCTGAAATATGGCTTGTTTAGTTATTGGAGCAAGAGTTCAAGCTTCATATATCATGTTCGAACCGGCCCACGAGCCTAAAAGAACATTTATATTATATTATTTCTATATATAAAAGGGGAATGATATTCTAAAGAGGCTTAAAAACCTAAATAGTCTAGGAAGTAACAAATGAATGACACGTGTACATGATGTAAAAGGTATAAAAGTCAAAACAAATAAAGAATGATGCACATGCAACTCACATGCCAATCCCACCTTTTTTTAAAACGTTTATAACTTTTTTATACCTTGAATTAGCATATGACTCGCATGTGCAACTTTTGTTTGGATCTTCCTATTATATCCTTCTGGTGGTTTAAAATTGAAATTGTTTACGAAAATGTCAAATTGCGAATCTCAACCATCAAACACCATAAAGAACAGACTCCATTTTTAAAAGTCGTATATTTAATTTTATTAATCTGAAGTATGTTTTTAATAATGCCCAACTAGTGATAACATGTTTTAACGTTATTTTATTTATTTTTGTAAAAATAATGTTAAAAACGTTATGTTGGTTGTTACGATAGACAGTTAATCAGACATCATGAACCGTGAGCATCATAGGAAGTAGTCTCTCTATTCTTACAAGGTAGAGGTAAGGCTGTCTACATCTTACCCTCCTCAGACCCTACCATAGCTTTGCTAATGTTAAGATATACTAAATACAATGATGATGATGTTTGATGTGAAGTGTTACAAATATCATATTTATGATAAACATAATACCGCAATTAAGAAGTTTAACCAACTCATTAATCGTGTGATCGGTTTATTCATTGGATATGTATATGTCTATTTATATGATTGTAATATGATGATGAATAAAATAGATAAGTTTCTCCCCACTATACTCTCTTATTTCTATATAGCTTTCTTTCTTTAGTAGTATAATTTAAGTAATACTTATTTTTTTTGTTTTAGAAAGGTTTCTTAAAATTAAGCTTATTTTGGTTGTACAAAAAGCTTCTTTAGTGATTACCTATATCTTTTTTTAGTATTTGTTCATTTTTATTTCGTACTTTTTAGTATTTATAAGTTAACAAGTTACAATATGATACATCTATGTCCAATGGTACCAAAGTGTTTGTTAAGTTGTTCCTCCCTAAAATAGGTTTTGGTTCAAGTCTCACAATGAACAAAAATAGTCGGAAAATTTTTTGTTAAAAAATAAACATAAAGAACATAACATAACCCAGGAGTCCTAGAGGAGCCAATCGCGTTGAACAAGCCGCCACCAAGATGCTATAAAGGATAATATTTAAAACCATATTCAGTTAGATGGCCTGATGATCTTATTTAAGCTACTATCAAATTAAGTATCTAATTTCTAATTAAGTCTTATTTAAACCATTGCTATTATTCAAAATCATAAAATAGGTAATAGTGGTCGAACATTTCCATCTTCGATGAATATTTGGAAAAATAGATGTTTGTGCCAACAACTAAAATGTTGTATGTTAGAACCCAAGAACATACAATCCAGATACAAGTCATTAATAACGACATAATTTTCTCAAATGTTGTTTTAGAGAAATCTAACGATTGTTAAATCTATAGTAATTGTAACTCATCCTAGAATCATACTTAATGATAGCAGTTGCAGCAATAGAGCTGTATGATCACACACAAATGTTTATTCTGTGTCACACAAAATATTCTTGCGAGTTGCAAGGACGTTTTTTTATTTTCTTTTATTTGCTAAATTGGTTCATTTTTTAAAGCCAATATCATATTTCTTTTAACATACCTGCATATGGAAATAATTCAGTTTTTATGCATTTGGTTCATGTTCCCCACTTGCAGGAGCCGAGAAATCAGTAGTTGTTTGATTAGTACCTGAAAATATGCTTGAGGGTACCAAACATAACCCTTTACTTCTTAGGTCTTGATTTGGAGCCTGTAAAGATATTATTTAATTTTATACATTTTGTAATTTAGTATATGGGTGAAAAATCTGAAATAAAATTTATGCAAAAGAAGACAGTAAATTAAAAAAAAATGACATTTTTACCTTTTGTAGTGTCTCTACTGGAGTTCCTTGTTTTATATATGCAGCCATAAGAACCTGATTATAAGATAAAACATATGATCTATCATCTATATATGTTACACATAAAGACATTGAACCCTCACACGTACAAAAAATTTTGTGCCCACTTGAAAAGTATAACTTAAGGGGATTTTTTTATCGTATCAGTTACACGTGGTAGAATTAAGTTTATAATAACATAGAAATATATATCTAAGGTTCCCTCGACATGTCAAAGTGGATAAACCGTGCCATAATAACAAGAGCTTGAGAAATAAAATCACAGTTAATAACAATTTGATATGAGACCACATGCAGTTAACCAAAAAACTCAATATGGACCTTCAATTTTATAAGTAACTCAATCTGATCCCTCCATTTTTATGATGAGTATGATGTGTACACTATGTAACACATCATAAAAATGGAGGGCTTAGATTGAAGAATGGAGGGTCTAGATTACGTTTTTTTGTTAACTCTTTATGAGCAGGTTCATACAATACACGTTTCCTAT